>JANHGB010011817.1:0-22314 GCA_026283785.1 Coracopsis vasa | reverse complement strand
AACAGGGCGTCACGGCCACCTACGAGAAGTGGAGAGTGACCGACATTCGCACAGCAGAGAATCATGGAATCCCAGACCTTAAAGCTCATCCAGCTCCAGCCCCCTTGTTTGTTGTTTGCCAAGCTGTGTCTCTGGTGTACAAAAAGTGTTTCAAGCTCTCAACTATTTTCCTGAATAATTATTTTATTGTTTTCTCTTGATCAAAGCAGCAGAATGACCCTATAGAGATCTGTGACAGCACTTGCCAGGGGCTTGAAACCTCCACCTCCAGTAAATAAAATAAAATTGCCCATGAGGTCTCAGCAGACTGTTCTCAGGATAGTTATTCCTGGAACATGTTGGTTCAAGCAATCCTCTTCAGTGGTCAAAAATGTCATTCAAAAAACTATGTAGTAAGTACTGGGGTTCTGCAGAGGAAAACAGTTTACAAGATCTTCCCCAAGGTGATAAGCAAAATACAGTGGGGGGAGCAGGGGGCTGGAAAGAGCCAAGACTGTGGGATGTTATGGTAAATCTCTAAGGAAGTCCACCTGTCCTCTCGTTCATCACTATCTAACAGGCAGAGCTTTGGGAAACACTACTAAAGCTCTCTGATCTGTCTAACAAATCTTTGCTCTAAAATAAAGCTGAAGACCTATCAGACACATGGAATGTATTGTCTATCCCAGAGTAATACTCTATGTAACTTTTCTTTCCATGCAGAAATAAGGATGATCTTCAACTCTGCAGGTTAAACCTTTCATATAAATGACTCTGAATTGACAGATTGACTCTGCTGTTGACTCAAACTTCAGCAGTTCAAGACTTCTTTTGGCCATTTCAGTGGGAAAAGAATAAAAATAACGTGTCTGACATTGGTGAGATACTATGAATTGCCACATTGTCACCAGTTGCTACTAATTGCTACCATCATCGGCATCTGCATCACAAAACCTTTCTTAATATGAACAGACTCGTGTGAAGAATGGATAGCCCTGTACTCCTACCGCTCACTCTGCATGAAGGAAGTTACATTTACAGATAAGGAAATTAATATATTCTTGATATGTGATCCTATCACAGGCCAAGAAAAATCACATTTGATAATTGTGGTCACAAAGAGTTTCTTAACATACATATTTCATTGTGAAAAAAATAGCTTTATTTTTAAACCACTTCTATTAAATATACTGTCTTCAGCATGTGTTTTATTAAAAAGACCATCAAAAATGGATATATATATATATAATATAGGTGTCATTTCCTTTCTCATCTTAATTGGCTCCCCTGACACAGGAGGACTGCAAAAGTTTATGCCAGTATAATTTGTCCTCTATTTCTTAACTGTATCCAAATGTTTCATCCAAGAGTATTTTCCCTTTATTTTTTTTTCACTGATAATACCTCATATTTTGTGTTTGCAGAATTAATTTTGGCATGGCATACTCTCTCTCATGAATGATCCCAAAAGATTTGTTGTGTTAATTATTTTTCTAGTTCCAAGATGTCTTAGCATCTCTGTTCTGCAAAAGATATAGTCTGGTGTAGTGATTCTCATATTGAAAGCAGGAGCTCTCGCACTGGGCTTGGTTCAAGGACCAGGGGTAGAAACTGGGCCAAGCATCTGGACTCATCTGATTTTGTGCAGTCATCCTTTGAGATTATGTTGGTCTTTCTCTTGTAGTGGAATCCTGGTTTTATGAAAGTCAGCAGAAGTATTTCTCCCCCCATGCTGGACATCCTTACTGTCATCATCTAAAATCAAATCCACTTAAATCTTTGATTAATTTAATCTAACAGCAGAGGGTCATTTTTAGGCCCTTAAAACCAAATGCATAACCTAAGTTCTCACTGTGGAGTATCAGCAGGATTTCACAGCAGAATGTATTATGCAGCTGTCTGCCTACTGAGCAATGTCACACAAAGTGACTTTTTATTCCCTTTTCTTTGTTAAGAAGAACACTTGACATAAGACAAACTATGCTGTTGACCCAAACTTCAGCAGATGTTCCACAAGCTGCTGCTCTATGAGAGGCCCAGAGCAGCAGCTCACTGCAATCAGCAATCATTTCTGGAAGTTCTTCTTCTGCAAAGCAAAGATTATAACAGTTCTCAGAAAATAACCTGTGTAACAGTCAAAAGGCAAGCCCATACTCATCCTTTGAAGAAGATCTATGACATAGATTTTCACTATGACAGTGAAGATCTATCACTGTTATGAATAAAATTAGTTAAAAGCTTCATAATCAGAGGACAGGTGATGCTGTGGTTGTTAAAGCACAAGCACTTAATTAAGATGACTTGGGTCTGCCCTTTTTTTCTTAAACTTTGCCACTGTTACCTGTGTGAGTTTTGGCCAACCACTTGTCTACATTTCTGTCCTACTCCGTATCTCTCTCATTTTCCAACTTTGTTGATTATGACTGTCAAAATCTTGGTGCAGGAAGCACCAGCAGCAGCAGCAAGGCTGGGATGAATGAAATGCCCTGGGGAGTAAGACATTAACCAAGCACCTGGAATACCACCACAGGAGTTCTTGTGCTGTCCAGCACCTGCTGCACGAAGCTGCATCCTCTCAATATTAACAAAGTCCAGATGAAGCTGTACCTAGATTCTGATGTCTTCAATCATACTGAAGAATAAGTTACCCTCTAAAGCCATTTCAGTCTGTCAATAAAGCATATTCTTGGATGATACCAATTGTCATAGCTGCACTGAGTCATGGCAGTGACAATAAATCCCATCATAGGATCCATTCCAATGATAAAAAATAAAACATTTCCTCATGTTTGCTCTGCATTCTTCTCGTCCCCTCCCCCCCTCCCCCTTCTTAATTTTTCCAGTGTATGAAGCCAATAGCTTTGCAGCAGAAAAAAATCCCTGCAATTAAATGTCCTGGCACATAGATCAGCCTGCTGTCTTGTAGAAAGATCAACAGTTTTACCATTAAAGAAAATATGTCTTTGCTCAGAGCGCAACCTGTGTGAAACTCCTAGTAATCAATGAAAGAAACATCTCATTATCAGACCTTCCGTGATGGAGGAGAGTGTTAGCTCAGAAGAAGAGATGGAAGGCAATCTCAAAGAGCTAATACAAACTGCAGGGTTATAAATCGGGTTCTAGAGAAACTGTAGTACACGCCTTATGTTGCTAGAAAAGATCTTGTTAGAAGTACCTACATCTTTATTCAAACACAGTCTTTGTGTTGCACAACAAAGCCATGACATTTCCCAGAGAAACCTCCATACTCTTCCCTTTATCTCCTTTAAATGAACAAAGAATCCATTTACAGATATTTAGTTTCAAAATTACTCAGTTCTGGCACTTTGTCACAGCCTCCTGAGGGGACCAACAGCAGTACAGGGGACTTGATTTCTATTCTCATAAAGCTCTGTCATTGAGAGCTAGTCAATAAAATATTGTTTCAGTTTTTACTGCCAATAGTGATACACCATGCTTGCATTATGCGTGTCAAGCCAGGCAATCACAAAGCACTTTACAATACTTTATTTTACAGAACAGCTGTAAATGCACATCCCACCCATACAAAGATAACCCTGGAGCACTAAGTTATGGGGCATGCACTGTCTGATCCCTGTGTTCATTACCTGTGCAGCCCCAGCTTCAAACCTCCTGGTCAAGTACTTACTCAACTTTATTGGTTTTAGGTTGCAAAAGAAAGCAGGATTCCATTATTCTCTGCAGGATTTTGTAAACTATGAAATTTTATACTTAAATATTCCTTGTAACATGTATTCCTATGTTACAAGGATACATAACAATTCATGCTTTTGTGAATAGCTAAATATACGTTACAGTATTGAAAGTAAGGAATTAGCAACAAAAATGGCAAAATGAAAAAAAAGAAAATCAGCTCTGTTTTCCTCCACAGGAGCATGAAGGAGGTATAAGATAATTTTTAAAAATTAACCTGCACTAACAAGCACAGCAATACTCATTCCTTGCATGTTGCAATGTCAGAGAATGTTGCCAAAGTATAGCATTGCTTTGAATGTGAACATGGCTCCAGGAACGCATTTTGTTCCCCACACAGTGGGTCGGTTTCTTCTTTAGCTGGACATAGCCTTTCTAGACTGAAAAAAGAGGAAGACTATAAATACAGGTATTATTTTATAGTGTCTCTGCATGTATCCCCTATGGACATAGAGGGAATGGAGTGGAAAGAGCAGGAACTACACAGTTACTGTTATTTTCTCTGGAAAAGTGATTCGGAAAGAATAAAGAATAAGTTTTTACTTTAGGACCAGCCACAAAACTGAACCAATGTGGGTGAGAGGCTGGAAAATAGAAGTAAATTACTTTTCTTCCAACAGATGAAGGAAATAAAGGCAGTTCCTTGCTTGGAGCAATCACATTTGTACAAATTGGTGTCTAGAGACATAGCCTGCCCTACAGAAACAAAGCTCACAGTAATGAGCCCGGCTGCCTATCCAGGCGAAGTTCTCCTTGGTTGATGTGACAAAGACAACATTCATGTAGGCTACCACAGAAGAAGACATATAAAAATTACTCTGAATTCCTGCTTACAGAAGATGGGAAAGGGACAACCCCTTGACCCTGGACAGGAAAATTACTTAGGTCCTATAGGCAGAGTGTATGCCTGAAATAATCATTTCATTAAGGCTCAGGATCCATTTTATGAACCACAGCTACCTGCACTGATCACCAAGGCCTGAAAATCTCATTTAAGAGTAGTGTGTTCATTCATCAACTTTAGTTACCACAACAAGATAAAGGTTCTGGACTACCCTGAACTATGCAACTCTGGATAATTAAAATACTGTTTTAATTAGAATTGTTTTCAGGAGAGGAAATGATTGTCAGCAACTTCACTGTATGCATAATTTTATTGCTCAGGTGAGAGGCTGGGGAGTTGTTCAGCTACCAGCGAACTGCATAAGTAACTTTGAGAAGGTTAATCTCAGTTTATCCATAGGCTCTCAGATGGACAGTATGAGATTTGAAATGATCACTTTAATGACTATAGATTAAGTTTCACCATTGTGGTGAAGTTCTGCAGAGAGAGGGCTGCCAGAGCTATCTCTGCTTCCAGATTTTGAGGGACAACCTGAACCAGTATTGCCAATCCCATTAATTTGGTTAATTAAAGGCTAGCTCTAAGCTAATGCTTTGACATTGATTGTTAATGATTTGTCATTGACTGGTGAATGACTATTGATCATCCCCCTTACCCTTATTATATAAAACCATAACATGAAGAATAAAGAAGTTTATCAAAGAGCTAGCTCCACAAATACTAACAAGTGCTCACAAAGCTCTGCCAGAAAGAGATCTCCTGCAACACATTCTGGTTTGCCCTGCTTATCTTCTACTATTTCCTACTGGAAATCATTCCTACCAAAATTATACTCCTTGTGATATACACATCTGGTATACATTACTTTTTCAATTAGGTTTTCCACTAACCATGTTAGAGAGTGTAACCATTTATACTAGTGAAGTATTTCTTCTTTTTCTCCATATATTACACAGCTTCTATGTGTGGTAATAATTACCTGTTCTCCCAAAAACTTGCCCCCCAACTTTCCTACATGTGATGCATAGAAAATATTAAACAAATCAATGACCAAACAAAATGAAAAAAAAATTTTTAAAAAACCGCACAAAACCAAAAATCCCAGAACTGAATGCCCAACAGGCTTTATCTTGTAATAGCAAGCATGTCCAAAGTGCAACAGCAATCCATGGTGTGGCTTCACAGTACCACCAGAAGGGGACATGGAATGTGTTTTCGTTGTCCTTTTCAAGTAAACAACTGCTAAGAGAAGAATGAGGAAAGAACTGGTCACTTCACTGAGGACCAAAATTTACTGTTTGATGAAGCTTAAGAAGCATGAGCACTATTCTAGTTTCTTCCAGCAATCTCTCTATAAATACATAGTGCAGTAGTTGCACTTGCTTTCAGTTCACAGGTCTTATTATGAGCAAACTATCAGACACAACTTTGGTATAAATGTTAAATGCTACTTCGCAATTAGCATCAGCCATTTTCACTTTTAATCTGGAAAACACCCACTATCCTTTTGGCTTTTTGTTCCGAGTTGCTCACGCTGTGAACATCACTCTCAACTCATTCATAACTCACAAGTCTCAAATGATGTCTCCATCGCTACGCTGCACATTGCTGCAATGATATTTATCTAGCTAGCTCCTGCCTAGGGAAAACTGCTAACAACACAGGGTTTTGCACAGCAGGGGAGTTGGAACTAGATGATCTTAGAAGTCCCTTCCAACCCAAACCATTCTATATTCTCCAAATTAACATACTCATCCCACAGTCTCCCACTACATACAGCTTCTTTCTGTCCCTGTATCCCTGTGCCAAGAGGACTATGGACCTCAGGACCAGTTTCAGTGACTATGGTTGAAGACAGAGCAGCAGTGGGGAAGCATGGGGCATGCAGCTCTTTTCACATGCCAAACATCAAAGTTATCAGGGCTGACACAGGGCAACAGCTCCCTTACAGCAACACCTTCACTTGTACCTGAGCATCATACATGAGTTATTGTCAAGGATTTGAAGGCAGCACAACATAAAAAGCAGAGACCTCTGTCCTCATAGTTCCTGGAAAATATTACACGCTTAGGAAAAATCTTCCTTCTGCCAGGAAGAAGGAGGTGTGCTACTAGCTAGGCTTCAGCTTGGGTGAGACTTTCATCTTTATCCACTAATTAGCTTGACATCCCTCTGCTGCTGTACCACCTCCCTCAAGTACACAGCTAGGTTCTGTCCTCCAGAGCTCTCCAGAGCATCAGTAAAATTATGATAGAAGAAACAGTAAATCCTACCTAAAATTAATAGATTTTTTAATGTAGAAACCAAAGAGCACCTTGCTTTTCAGGAAACAAGCAGAATAGCCATCCTCTAGTCCTATGGGCAGTATAACCATTATAGACTCCATGCGAGTCTCTTAATAAAGGAGGGTATATGTTAAGATACCCAAAGATTTCAGAGTTTGACCTGCCAAAGACATGAAGTAGTAGTGGCTTTTACTGTAGCAGAATCACTGAGTAATACCACTCAGGGGAAATCCCCTGGAAAGTTCTCATCTGTTTGCCATTATAAATTATGCCAACCCATCAGATGGACTTATGTAATTTTCCCTGTGGAGACACACCAAAGTTGTACAACTTTTCAGCAAGTCATTCTGGTGAAAAGCTCAATAGAAACTTGCCCGTGTTTTGGCAGAATTTAATTGCTAATATCCAAGGAAACCATCCAGAAAGCCAGCTTTCCAGAGGATATTTAACCTCAGGGACACCTAAACATTCTTAAGTGTTCTCAAACTATTTCCTGAGCACCTGTGCAGAAGTGCACTGCAGTTAGAGAAGTTTCATCTGTAGCTTTGCTTAAGCCCCGCCAAGCTCCAGAGACCAGACAGCCTACAGGTCAGTGAGTTCCCTAAAGAGACAACTGCTCACTGTTAAATTGTGCAGCAAAGTAGGCCTCGATTTGCAAACAGCTAAACCCTGGCCAAACGCTGGTACAACGAAATCAAGAAGGAAATGCAGAAATGCTAATACATCCTCTTCACCTGTTTGCTTGTATACTTTCTAAGCACCAATCTTGCTTTCCTTAAGGTAACTAGTATATTAGGTGAATCACTGGACCTGGAGGATACATCCATCATTGCACATGTGCATAAAGGAAAAGTAAATTACATTAAAAATGTTATTTTGCAGGAGGACTTAGATTCATCTTTTGATTTATACTGAGTCAAGCCTGTTTAAGACAGAGACATAGTCTAAAACAAATTTTGTCATTGTTAGCCCTGAGGTTCCATCAAAAGAAGGTGACCAAGAACCCATTTTTTGGTGAGGCTACACTCTGTTATCAGCATCCTCACTTACGAGCTTTAGAAAGGGGCTATTCTGTGTCTTGTAATAAAAATTTACTTATATTGCACCGTTCATCTTCAGATCTCAAAAACACCCTAAACGAGCAGTTTATTAAAAGTATACAAAAGCATAAAAAAATAATTTCTATTAGTATTAGCAAACTATTGCAGTCTTAACTATTTGCGTCTATTCCACTTCCTTATGATCAGATAACTATTCTTTGCACCCTTCTGTACTGCTGTTGCCTTTGGACTTGTATCAAATCTTTAATGCTATAATAGACCAGGGGCTGCTAAAACTTATGCACAATATTTTTTATTATTTTATGTATACTATGCATTTCATAAATATACAGACATAGCTATTTCCATAAAACTTACTGCAATTAAATGCATATTGATCCTATTTTCTAACAGTGGCTGGTGATGAGTAGGTCTTACCTAAACAAAGTAGTTTCAATCTACTCAATAGAACGCAAGCTGTGAATAATTGCTAACAAATAAGGGTACTGGAAAAAGAAAACAACCTCTCAATTTAGAGATTTGTGTTGATTCTCTTGAATTTTCTTGGGCTTAACTGCACTACAGTTATTTTCATTGCATATGGGTACTCATGTTTATGTTTCTTGACAAATGCCTTTAAAACTTGATTTTATAATTTAATTGACATTTATTTCGGCAATAAGCTTTTTTTCTTACAAGCCTCCTTTTGACAACATGCTCTGTGCTACTTACACATGGACAACTAACAAGGCAGATTTAACTGAACCCCAACTGCTGCAATATGATCTGTCACTATGAAATTTGCAGGAGTCTTTACTTACAGTTAACAAAAGTAAAGCCAAACAGTTTGACTGATATGCTGGAATAGGAGGCAAATAGGAATTTCAAATAATTTCATGTGAATTTCATATGATAATATATCACAACAGGTAGAAACCAGTACTTATTAGTTCTGGAAGACATTTTTTGGATTTCATTTATTACTTCCTGATACAATTAAGAAAAACTTTAGATAACATAGGAAACACTTTTCATTCACCTAATTTCAACTGTTTGTTTAATACCAAATGGATAAAGACAGTATTCTCAGATAAATCTCTCTGAACTGTCTATAAAAATAATTGTTCCTATTTCTAAAATCAGCACAATCTACTAAACAGAATAAGATTGTATTTTACAAAGGCATATTAAAAAGCAGAAAAATCTGAAATCTCACTTCTAGGCAGACGCAGGCATGACCGTGACATTGTTGGAAAGTACTGACTGTCAAATATAGTTGTGTTTTAGAAAGTCTGTAATGGTTTGTGAATCTATCAGACACACATTCTACAGTGACTGCACACAGCTACTTCCTAACGTCTTTCACCTCTTCACATGATCTGTTATATCGGCTGAGCTTTTTCCTGAAACATGAGGTTAAATCAAAAGTGTTAATGGCATCTTTCAGTGCTACTAACCGTAAACCCCTTTTATAATAACATTTAAAGCATTAAACAAAAAATCTGTCCTTACTTACAAGGCAAAGCAGAAAAGGAAGGTCATTCATTACACCCCATTCACTATTTTCTGTTTCATTCTGTAAATATTATAGTCTTATTGAGAGAAAATATAATGTCTGAGGTTCTCAGATCTTCCTTCAGAGTTTTAATCATTCACTTCCCAAGAAGGGGGTTAACAAATACCACACTGTTCTGTCACTATTTGTATGCAGCACCACATAGGGCAAGCTGCCAAACTTGCATGGTTTAAAGAGCCAAGGGTAGAAAATTGACACCCTAACAAACACACTCCCCACTTTGTCTCTTTTAAGGTGGTGTAAAAGCGTCATCCTTGCTTCTGACTGCAGTTTTGGAAGGCTCTTTGTTGGATTGCTTTACTTCTCCAGAAATGCAGCATTTAATAATCGCCATTCACCAAACTTCAGGGATTTGTTTCATGCCCAAACGTTTCTTATGCAATTATAAGCCTTTTCCTTCCCACCAGCTGCACTTTAAACGTATTTTAATTGGCTGGAATTCAGAAGGAATCCATTTGGCAGTCATTTGCATTTGAAGCACGCCCCTAGCAGCTGAAACGGACCCCAGAAGCAGTCCGATTACTTCATCAAAAGAAACTGCTTGAATACCATTGACTCCTACATAACTACAGTGAACTCTATTATATAGGTGTGGTGATGTAATTAATAATTCTCTGCTACATTTTGGCTTATACTGGGAGCAGAATGTATTACCAACTGATACATTTACAGAGTGTTTTGCAGATTTACAGTGCTCAGCATTAGTTTTCAAACCTCACTGCACTGCCAGAGAGAGGCCTTTCTTGTGCTCTTCCTCTATCTGATCTAAACAACGGTGTGGCACTAACACTGGTATTCTTGTTTCTATGCAGCACATCAAGAATGTTTCCAGCTGGATTTTTGTATATAGTATTATTTTAAGAGCTTCTAATGTGCTAGTTATTCAAGGATCAAAGTATCAACTAAGTTTAGAACATTACATTAGGAATGTCTCAGTTTTCCATTTCTCTTTATTTTTGGGCTCCTAATGCATAACGTAAGCCAACTTTACAAAGCCTTAATTTAATGTAGTAAGTTCACCCTACTCTGCAGTTTATAATGCAGAGGTTTAAGAGATGACAGCAATAGGGAGAGCTACCAACAGCTGCTTAAAAAAAAAGAATGAGAAGACATTAAAGAACCACAAGAATTCACACTTTAAAATGCCATATTTAGGATGAATGTAGCGACATTAACAAGTCAGATTTAAAAACAGAGAGACATTCCAAGTGATGCTGATTGAACGCATGGTATCTGAAAAACCCAGAGCTCTGCAATCCATGAAAGCTCCTGTGAAATTGTAACTGCTTGAGAGTTCACTTATCATCAGTGTAAAACAGAGGCTGAGGGAGTGAAAGAAAAGGGATTATTCTCTAGCTGAAGTACAATGAGAACTGTTTTCTGCATTTAAAAGGTGAATAGTTCTTGAAGTGAAGTTATGACAATACTTGCCGCCTACAGAGAAAAGCAGCGTTTCAAATGCATTGTATGAAAAGGAGAAGGATTAATGCCACAGAGAGAGACCATTATACTATAGAAGAGCTGCATATTTTAATAATTTGACTCCAACCAACTCTGGAAATTTCCGTAGTTAACTGGCTTATACTCCTAGAAAGTGGAAACCCTCAGTGTACTGAGGGCTTAAGGGGACTTACTGGACTTACCACTTTAAAAAAACAAACCCCACACCAAAAAAACAATTGTTATGGTAACCCAGTGTATCACACTCAATGTATTTCACCTTCAGATATAGTCATGACACACAGGAATACTCTTGAATTCCTCCTTTTGAAGTCACACCACCAAGCTGGGACATGAACCCAGATCCTCAATGCCTTCTTTCCTCTATTAGGTCATGCATTTATAACTGTCCCACATAGAGACACTTGTGGCTACAACACAGATCAGAGTTGACTCGGGTTAACAGCTGAAAAGCACAAGGAAGCACCTTAGATCTTTCAAAGCCAAAGGAAACAGAAGGCGCAGGCTTAAATCCAGACTTCTTTCACCCTCATCCAAACAGAAGCAGAAGATTAGAGAGCCGCTCACCTTTATCTCATCTGCAACCTACCAAAACAGATGACAAAACTCCCACCAAGTTCAAAAGGTGATACAAATGGGAGAAGAAGAGAAGAATAATTGCAGAACTATTTGTGACCTTAGCAATAAATGAAAAGAAAATCCTAGATCATTACAAGCAACCAAAATACGTCATATTTGAATCCTCACTCATGCATCATTGAACACTTTACACTTTTGCCTACATGACTTTATGTGCCTGTTTAAAAAAATTAAAAATCTTCCCGATACAAGTCCTGCAGTGTAAAATATCAATATGAACTGTGTGGTGGATGAAGGGGAGCTCTAGACAGGAAGGCAAACCGCAGCATCCGTGACAGCCTGCCTCTGTCCTTCTGCCTCTCCCAAGCAGCAAGCGTCTTTGGAAAGAGAAAGGTCAATGCTCTATTCATGCTGTCACTCTGGGAATCCCCTGCGTTGTCATGGGCTGCGTGATGACAGCCATGAAGCCTTGATGTGCCATTGATTGTTATCGGACATTGAAGACAACTGGCCATTATTTAGCTTCAATATCTATCTTCACAACTATTTAAATGTGAGACACTGGCAAGTGTTTCCAAAGAAATGGTACCGGTAAGATTTTCAAAAGAAGGGGACTGATTTATTTTCAAGCCTCATGTGAGATGCGAGTCACAACAACAATAAGCCTCAGAAAAGCTGTACACTAGACTGATTTTCTGGTAGCAGTTCTGCAAGAAAACCCTTGCATTGACAAAACTTAAGCATATGAAACATTTAGTATGAAGGCAGTTAATAGCCCTAAGCATAGTGAGACAGAAAAGCATTACTTTGAAATTTCAGAAACCATTAAATGAAGAAGGCAGAGAGCGAAATATGGGTGCTATCAAAGGAAAGATAATCCTTCAAAAGCAGAGACATCAAGCAGTAAAGAATGCTTCCACCATGCCTAATGGAAATTCTTTGCTGCCTTCCTTTCCTAACTGCTGTTGGCATTCAGCTGGATGACAAGAAAAAAAAAACATGTTACAGTGATAGACACAAGAAAAAACGAACTACGGCAAAGGAGAAACCACACAATGAATGAAAAGCTGGTTTTCTCTTATGTAAATGGTATGCATCAATGAGCCAGTCCCCAGTCTAACAGAACCATCTGCAGGAGATTTATAAGGTTATTAGTGTAACTGATACCTGGTTAAAAAAGGAGGTGAGAGGGATGAGAATGCGAGCGTGTAGGATTTATTAAAACAGCAGCCCAGCAGAGTCCTAGTAAACATATGACAAAAGACAAGAATTATGTTTGTGAAGAGGATACTAGAAAGAATATGTAATCTAGCCAGTATGCCAGAAACAAGGAGGTGGAAGTATTAAAATAAGGCTTATTGCAGGCTTTTAAAACTAGGTGAGAACACTGGACACTCAATTACTTTCTTTTAATCCAGAGATTGCCCATGTGAGATGTTGTGAAGGCAAGTAATCAAACTTTCAGTCTCTCCCTGGTCCTAACTGAGGTGGGCAGGTAGAAGGAAAGTAGAGGACAAATTGCAGCCTTTGTGTTCACCAAGTAGGATTACCTCTGTACATTTTCCATCACTTTCTGCCTTCCCATATTCCTTCTCTACATGTCCAGACTTCCAGATCTGGGCGTGTGAGTGTAGGATAACAGTGTACTTAAGCTCCACTGGCCTATAAAATTTTCCTAAGCATCACCCAAAAGGTGTCATGGCACACACAACTCCACCATGCTCTGGTGTATGGGAAAGGATGCACAGTTATGAAAATACATTTCATCCTCTAATCTTCTTTTGAGATCTGGTTCTGCATCCCTTGCTCTCTTCTTTGAAGGAACTACATCAATAGGAACTACACCAAATTCAGCCCTACATATATATAAGGCATATCTTCATGAGGATCGTATAAAAAAGACTCACAAGCATGGGTGCCAGGTCCTTGGCACAGTTATACTCCACTATGCCACTCCTCATGTTGACCTATCCCCAGCAGAAACAGTGCTTATAAAAGCAAGATGCCCAGTTACTAATGTGTCTTTTGCTTCTTAATAGCATAGTTGAGGCCTTGTAAACAGAAGAAAGTACACAAAAGATAACAGATTTTTTTTTTTTTTTTTTGATGGCAGTAACTTGATTACAAGATCTTGACACTGTGCAGTAGGGGAATACGTGAGGAAAACAATCACCTTCCCTGTGCATTAATGCCTCCACCTTCTTGACAGCAACAGCAAAGTGCTTGGGCATGCTAGAAACCAACATCCTCCTTTGCATTCTGAGAAATGCTTCCATGTCATCAGTCCACTGGGAGTTCAAATGTCATCTGTCTGTACCTCCTTTGAAGGAAAAAAATCTCTGATATTGGAACACAGGGCATATTATGGAAACACCAAGAGCTGAGATGACAGACACCCTTTGACAGATCAATTCTGTGAAGCTGGGATGAAGTGTTGTTGATCTATTATTTGCTACACACACTCCTGCAACAAAATATTATTTGCAGCACTATTACATTCCTCTAAGTAGGCTCCAAACAGTGCTAAGTATGGAAAAGATTTTCCAAAAAAGAAAAGTTAGTTTGTGTGCAATGCAAAATTCATACTCTCTGCAAATCTGGCTGGGCACAAAATCATGTTACTCAGCATTTAACATCAATTCGGAAGCCTATTGTAATATCAGTGTCCATGGCCTTCTTACCATCACCGCTCAATTTTTCCCTGCAAAACATTATCACTTTTTTGTTGCCTGATATCACTTGGAAAGGGAAAAGATATTTTTAAATACGAGTTTTTACCAGAATTGCTGGAAACATATGCCTTGCAAATCACTGCTGTTAGTGTCACTGCAAATCACTGCTGTTAGAGAAGGTACTGCTCTGCTCATTAAGAGGAGAATAAGACCAAACAGGATTGATACAAAAACCTTCAGACCATTCCTTTGCAAGGAGCGCAAGTTTTCAAGGCAGAAGACAGGCATGTGCAGAAGACACCAAAGGCTGTGGGATAATGCAACAGACTACAAACAGGTCTGGACAACATAACTGACTGGAGGGCAAAAGTAAACAGGGGTGGAGCAAAACCAATCCAAATTATGCATCCTGCCTGGATGCACATTCACCTTTAGGGCAGTCAGTCTGCTGCCCTGGGGAGATGTGTCATCTTTAAGTGAATAATATTTACTTTGATGCATGAAGACAAATATATTTTCAGTTGCTGCATGCTGGCTTCCCTTAGAACCAAGCAGATTCACACGTCAAGCTGTGACAACTTAAAAAGAACAGAATATAGAAAACCTACATATATTTTAAAATATATTTTTTATATTCTAGCCTCATAGATAA
The DNA here is from genome assembly GCA_026283785.1 of Coracopsis vasa. Classification (NCBI taxonomy): domain Eukaryota; kingdom Metazoa; phylum Chordata; class Aves; order Psittaciformes; family Psittacidae; genus Coracopsis; species Coracopsis vasa. The sequence goes on along the minus strand of JANHGB010011817.1, from coordinate 7,512 downwards.
CATGTAATAGCCCAGTGCAGATGTTTAAAAATATCTGAAATACCTACCACTATCCTAGGGCTTCTTATCGAGAATTGAGACAGGGAAGACACAGAGAAGTCCACGGCTACTCATTCTTATTACCTTTATCAGCTTAAATTTGCATTAAGCAAACAGGTTGAGAAAGACTAACAGATATGCAGCATAGAAGATTAAGGACCCCTCAAAAAGCTGAATGTTTTGTTTATGTACATTCCTATCAATCTCTTGGCCATCAGCACTCACAGCTTGTAATAAAATAATGCCTGAAAATCCATTTCAAGTACATTATTTTCAATAAATATTAGAAACTATGACATTCTCATTATCTTAATTAAGGTAAGACAATCTACAAAGACTGGGGGGTTTTTAATTAAACTATGCATTGGCAGAGCACATTATGGTAATGCAGTGTTACCAAAGAGACTGGTAAAAATCTGATTTCTGTGAAATGAGGCTCTGATCCAGGACACCAGCCATACCAGCAGATCATCAGGACCACCAGTGTTGGGGAATTTCTGTGTGAACACAGAATTCTATTATTTCAGAAGAAAGTTCCAGATCGTACTTTAATTACTCAGGTTTTCACCACTACTTAGCAATTATTATAACAATGCATATTATTTCACATGTTCTTTTAATAATAGCACTTGGAACTTTCTACAGCATGAGAGGATTCAGTATCCAAACCTTCCCAAAAGGCAGGCAAATAGCAAATGTCATACTCTCATAATGCGTTTAGGTACTGTATAGATGGGACATAATTAAAGTAAGACTTAATTAAAGCTTTTCTTCTCCAGAGATGGACAGGTAAAATATAACTTACTGTATTCTTGAGTACAAAGGAGTCTAAAATTGTCTTCACAATTATACAACTGCAGACTCTCAGCACAGCAAAAGATAAACACAGTAACAGTTGGGAAGAAGATTTGCTTCCACCTGTTCCCATTTCACTCTGAACTAATTTGTAATCCCTTGAAACAAAGCCAGAAGGATCTCTTCTCTTTAGTAGAAAAAACTTAAATTTGCAGCACTCTGCTAAAAGATTCTATAGGTGATCCATTCTGCTCATGCTAAACTGTACTGCTCTCAGTGGTGCACCACAAAAATCCACCTGGAACCAGCCACTTCAAAGTGTGTCCTTGGGCAAGTTACTTAACTTTGTTGTTTAACAACTGGGTTTCTTTATGGCAGTACTCACCACTTACTATCTGCAGGTATAGAAAGTACGTCCAAAAAGGGAGTGTCAGCCACCACATTACTGAACATTATATAAACTTAGTGTTGGTTACTTTATGTTTGGAGTGAGATCTCTGAGGTGATGTCTGGCCTCAGTACTCAGTATGATGCATGGAGAGAGACTGAAAAGGAAAACAAAAAAAACCCAAAACAGCAGCATGTGCTGAAGTTAGGACTTTAACATGAAGTCACATATTAAACCTCAGTCCCTCTGGTACCTGAAGCACAGACTCAGGGTTGTATAGAAATCTTTCTGCCTACTTTGATTCTAATTTGTGGCTCCATCTCTTAAAAGTATTTGGCAATAACAGTTCTCTGAAAAGCCTTTACGCATAAAGCTACCAGAGGAAGTAATCTATTACTGTATGTTTTCCAAAGAGCACCTAATAGTAAAGTGTGTTAAGGAAAGATGCCATCAGTCAGTATTTTCTACACGAGAAGAAAGCCAGCAACAGTCTCCTGCCCCAGCCGTGTGGTGCCTACCACAGAGACCCTTATGGTTAGCTCTGATGAAAGGGATACCTGTGCTTCAGCCACAGATCTCTCTTAAACACTAAATTTCTGCCTAGTTGTCGAGATGAAGCCCTGCAAGGGCTGAACAGACCCTCATTCTGCAGAGCCTCCCTTCCACTTCCAGGTGGCAATGTAAGGGCAGACTGCCTGCTCAGTGCTCTCACCAGGTAAAACTGACTGCCAGTAATGTGCTTTACCAAGGGTACATAAACAAGAAGGCTGGACTGTATTAATTTGAAGAGCTGATTAGTTTACATCCACTTTAGGCCTACTGTGGCATTATTTCCTTGTACTAAAGCAAGGTGGGAAAACTTCTTTTGAAAACTAGCCTGTATATGTTAAAATATGAACTTAAATAGTGAAGTTACAGGTGGCCTTAGGCTTGGCTGCAAAGGTCTGAATGGCCGTAATGGGTATTGCACAAATTTGGGTGACTGGACCTTTGTACAGAAGACTTATGGACTCAGCACCTGCTGGTGTGGCTGTTGGTTTGAGTTCCAGGGTGATGCAGAGGCAAAAAACAGCTTGGAAAGGCAGAGCTGGGCCAGGAATCACAGCCATGAGGTAGAAACAAGAGAACTGACATCTGCCAGTCAGCCTCAGATTTACTGTCACTGTCTTCTCTTTCAGTTCCTCACCCTGCATAAAGGGGATAACCTTCTCAAATGACTACAGTAGCAAGAGACAATGAATTTATCCATGAAATCCCCTGCTGGAAGCAGATACAGGAGCTAAACATTGTATTATTACATGAGCAATAGCAATCTTTAAAAAATCTAGTCACAATACTAAACTAGATTTTCCTGAGAATAGGTGATATTTTAGCAGAATTTTCTTTGTTCATAGGGGCATGGGAAAGAGAGTGGGACAGAGTTACAGCATGACTAGTAAACAAATCCAAACTATCTAATGTCATAAAAATAAAGTAGGACATAGAGCTCTACATATTATTTGTAAGATCTTCCAATTGTTTCACTTCTCCTCCAAAAGCCAATGAAGCTTTCTGAACACAGCAGAGAATGATACGGTCAATCCTCCTGCACCAAGTAATTACATGGTTGAATTCTGAACAAACAGAGCACTGTAGGACAGTAGTATTTACAATTACTCAAATTAGTGGACATGATACATAAACACTCCAAGCAGAACGAGAGCATTTTGGTCAATGAACCAGGAAACAACAGAAAGAAAAAGGCAAAAGGGGTGACAAAAAGTATGAAAATAAAACAGCACAGTCTGGGAAAAAGCAGAAGTTTGGTATTTCAAACTGCCATACCACAAATTCAGGTTTAAGGAATTTTTTCCTTCTTCACATCACTCCTCCATTTTCTGAGGCCTTTAGGTACTACAGTATGGGAAGCTGGATTTTCTGTTCTGTTTCTTTTTCCAAGATGACAATAAGCATTCATTAGATCAAATGAGATTTGTGCCAGGGCAGTTTTTGCCCTGCGTCTTCTTGACCACACAGACCACAGATGGGTTTTATATAAGTTCAAAATAATGTAAGGGATTACTTAAAGCATCTCCTGAAGACAAAGCACTTTTAAGCATATTCATAGTGCAGGTCTGAGAAAGGACAGCTGGGTGTCTGCAGGAACAAATATGGGGTTTGTTTATAGCTGTAGTTTAGAGAGCCTCAGCAGTGATGCTCTGAGTCAGTACATCCTCTAGCTACCCAGGTCAGGGTCATGTATGCTGAAGCCACATTAACCCTTCTCCACTTGCAAAGGAGATTTAAACACACTGCTCCTGCAAGTGATTGCTTACACTAGTTTTCTATTCCAGAAATCCTAAGCTAGTTTTCTACTCCAGAAATCCTATTCAAGGGTTGTGTTGATACACACTGACAGTGAATCAGGCCCTGAGTATTTTGACAGTAGAACAGCACTTAACTTTTAAATATACTGCCCAGCTGTAGACATATTAAATCCAAATGAACTGCATGTCTAAGGCAATTTTCTTCCTTGCATGACAAACCTAGGTTGCTCTTATTCTGATCCCTAAGTAGACCTCTCCCGTCTGTATTTAGCCAAATATTTTGCTGTAAAACTTCAACAAGGGGAATGATGACTCACCTGAATTATAGCTATAGGTCTGTAAGGCATCTTGCAAGGATGCTTGTATGCTTAACACACCCATGGGACAGCTTGCAAAATAATCCACAGGAATGTATGTTATAAGAAAGCAGTCATAAACATACCAAGATGGAGGCTTGACTGGGATTTAGTCAGTTCAAGCAAATATTTTGTGTTGAGCAATTAGAATCACAATTAAAAGGTGTCATCTTGACTATGTAGTACATGCATATGGTTCACATAAAATGAATTGTTAGCTTTTAGGTCAGCAAGTACATTCTTAACAATTGCAAGCAGAAGGGGCAGATAAAGAGCCCAAGATGAGGTTGGCCTTGTATCACACATGAAGATTGACTGAGCCAGAGCAATTGCAATAACAAGCACACAATCATGCCCTAGGCCTCACTAGAAAAGCGCTTTTAAAAGGCAACAATAGAGACACTACTGCTGATACAGGAAAACTACAGTGTGTATCATCTGGATCTCCCAGATGCTAGGCTGTGCACTCATGATGGATTGACTTGTCTATACTATGGGAGCACGTGGGGAGCACTTCATCGTTCTGTTCTTTTGCCACTGCTCTCTGGACTTAGTCCGCACAGTAACTGAGCACTAGGCTGCATGGGGCCTCAATGGCATCACATTACTTTATTCCTGAAATATGATTGCTATGATCTGGTTATTACTTTTCTTTAAATAAATAAATAAATAAAATTGTACAAGTTCTGCCTTTGATTGCACAAAAAGTAGTTGAAAATTAAGACCCAGATGATAAGCCTTAACAACCATAGCAGATAAAGCATATTTGATACCCTATTTTTATTCTACTGTTATGTTGCAATTAAAAGGAAACACTTGCCACTTCCCAATTAAAAATCTCCAGATGGATGTTGACTGAGCATGCCAGATAACATTCAAAAAAAAAAAATAGAGGGAATTTATCTTGATATTGTCAACAAGTCCAGTTGTAGGGGAGTGTAGGGGAATAAAGAGTTACATTCATCCAGGAAAATAGCAATACTTTTTGTCTACAGCAGCCCGTAGCTGCACAGTGGAGAATTTACAGGAATTCAGCAACCTTTTGATATGGAAAAGGTACACACTGGATGGAAAATATTATAGGAGGATACATTCATTTTGTCAAAGATCAGGACCATGAATCCCTGTACAAGTGATGCCACCACTCTGGAGCACAGGAGCTATAGTGGTCTTCAAGTTGTTTGTTGTTGTCTGAGTTGTTTCTATTCTGTTTCGTGGGATGGATTCTATCTGCCATGGAGTTACTGTCATAATTCCTATTTATTCTGATTGTATGACATCTATGGGACTCAGTGTCATTTCACAGAAGAAAAAGGTGCAGAAAACCTGACCAAGCCGTAGAGTATTAAAGTTAATCTGGGAGAGGAGAGGGGAAAAAAAGCAATATTTTATAGAGAAATATCTTGGAGCACTAGAAGACCATTATAGCAAAAAAACAATTACCTGAATGGAACCTAGGCCTTTGATAGATGAATACGAGGGAGGATGGGCTCCTCATTGCTGCATGAAGAGTTCTGCTTCCTCCGCTCCATCACCTGCTCATGTCATATCCCAGTGCAGAAAGCTGAGTCTAAGGGTCGCTGGAGATTTAAAGATAGATGTGCTAATCTGTGGTTTAATAATTATAAGCAAAAAGTGTACAATTTGTTAAGTTTCAAGCCAAGTTTAGTCATATTTCCCCAGCACAGCAAATACACCTACCCCTCTGGCAAGAAAATGAAAGACGTAAGAATCAAGAACCAACATGTACTGCTGGAGGACGCGCATTGCATTTTTAACTTCAGACACTTAAAAGGTTTCACTATAAAGCAGTTAATGACGGGCCAAAACCCCAAAGGTTTTTTATTTTCCTTCACCAGCTGTCAGCTTCAGCTGCAGATAAAACAGGATCCTGATTCAAGCTTGGTAGATAAAACCAGCAAAGCATGCGAAGTTTAGATCATTCCCACAAATGCTAGTAAATACCTTACACACAAGACCATCCTGCTTCTCAGCGTGCTTTTTTCTTTTCTTCTGTTTTGCAAATAGCAAAACCATCAAATTTCTATTTTTGTGTCTGGAAAATCAGTTGTCTCCATAAACCTGTGAACTTGGCCCAAGAGACAAAGACCTTAAAGAAGTTACTGCAAACTGAGACAACAGTAAGTGTTGCAGTGCATGTCTGATGTATGTAAAGCAGCCCCAAATGCACAGAGAAGTGCCACTGGGGATTCTTCCATGAAATAGATGGATACTGTTTTTTTCTATTGACTTCGTTACCCACTTGATTTCAACCAACATACTGTAATACAGATCTGGCAAGCAAAATGCTTCTATTCAGATTGACAGAGCCTGTGAAATCTGTGGAACCAATGATTTTTATTGAAAAGCAGAAGTAAGAAAACAAAATTCCTGACTTCCTCAAATCACGAAGTTTGCACCAAAACTAAGATGATAAAATTAATCTGCCATTATTTTATGGATTTATAAATAAGGTCTGATAGCTGATTTACTGATTAGCACTGAGGGAGCATAAAGAAGAAAATCACTTCACAGAAATAAGAACATGAAGTTTCAGACAATAGGAAGTGTATCATCAGTCAAATATTTCTCTGAAATAACTGTTGTTCATCTTAATATACCTTCCTGTCCTCCTGCTTTATTTGAGTTGGAAAAAAATCTGATAAAACTTGGTACATTATTTGATGTATTACTTAGGCTGGTGCATTTTTTTTTCCCCATTTTGCATGTATCAGACCTATAGAGGAAATATAACTTTAGATGTCCAATGAAATCAAAGTGTACTTTTTAAAACCTACATCTATGTGAATGCTGGTGTTCTTCATATTTTAGAAAGAAACATTACCAAAAAAGAAAAAATAAAAAAGAAAAAAGACAGGATATTAAGTGATTTAAATCACAGTAGAGTCTATACAACTGACTCAACAACCAGCTGTGAAAAGAGCCAGATTCTAGATGAAATCAACTGTAACATAGTTACAAAAGAAAGCAAGGAACATAACCTTCAACTTTCCCCTAGGCCTCATAAAAAAGATTCAGCTGTGATTTAAGAGACCTGAGGCAGGAAGGTATCAGAAAGCATGGCAGGCTTATATGGTGTGGAGGGGGAAAAAACAACAAACTAAACCAAATTTAGTTACTTAAAACATTATAGACAAGATTATTTGCAATTAATTATATACTTTTCATCCTCTCTCTTCTTTCATTCCAAAGAGTATAAAAATTGATCACTGTACTGATGTGATTCAATGCAAAGTATTTTTAAGGAAGAAAATAAAATTTAAAATTTGGAAGTACTTTTTGCAGCACAGTAAGACCAAAGCACCAGAAGCTAAAGAGCAGTAAGTCCCGCTCTATCCCTCTGCCAATGATTTGATGTTCAGACCTGCACCAAAACCCTAACCTTCCCTCAGTAAAGTCTGAAAAACGGGGTAAACTAGAGGAGAATTCAGAATTTACTTAATGATTTAACTACTTAGAATCATAGAATCATAGAATAATTAGGGTTGGAAAGGACCTTAAGATCATCAAGTTCCAAACCCCTGCCATGAGCAGGGACACCTCACACTAAACCATGTCACCCAAGGCTCTGTCCAACCTGGCCTTGAACACTGCCAGGGATGGAGCA
>JANHGB010011815.1:0-10511 GCA_026283785.1 Coracopsis vasa | reverse complement strand
GCTAACAAAGCCTAACATTCTTGAGGTAACTTATTTACAACCCTATTCTTCAATCAACTCCATTCTTCAATCCACCCTCTTCTTCAAAGCAGATTACCTACCTTTTTTTCTTCTATAACTTATTCAGACTGTAAACATTTTATTTCATGAGGAATGCACATCAAGGAAGCAGGACACATCATATGCACAGTTTTCAACTGTATTATATTTTCATAACATACTTTTCACTGCTTAGTCATACGTGTGATGTTATAAAAAGATGTAATCCTTAGAACCTTCTTACAAGAGAGATATTTTAACCCTGGACTTCAAAAGTGCATCTGTTATACCCCATTAGTTTGAATTTCCCTGACCTAAATATTATTCTGCCACCAATAGACTTCTCTCTTGCACTGCTGAAATTATATTTGCAATGACACTTTTTTTTTCTAAATATTTTCATAAAAAGAAACTGTCAAAAAATCATTAAGATAACTTACCAGGGCCTTCATATTGGGAGTATTTGCACAAATCTAATTCAAACACTTTCTCTTACAAATAATACTGATGTGCTTGAAAAGAAGACTAAAAATTTCAATCAAAGATGAGACACAGCTTTACAAAAACACTGCAGTCTGGGCACAGATGCAATTAATAATTATGTGCAGATGATTTTCACAGCAGAGGTACAAATGCTTTACTTAAACACATCTGCACAGGCATTTGAGAACAGACTTAATCTGGAATGCCAATTCATTATAATTTGCTTAACAAAGGTTTATCATCCTTTTTTTCCTCTTAAAGGAAATAATTAAGGCTTTCTTAAAGGCAACAAATATTCAGAATTGCCGCTTGCTTCCTGAAAAACATGTCTTGATTTTCGAGACTTCTTCAAAAGAAAAGTTAGGAAAACATCAACAGTGCCACTGAAATGCACAAGCAAGGAGAAAACTTCTTTTTTTCTCTTTGCAAGTTTTGGATTAAAAACTATAAAGCACAATAAATCCCAAGTATTATGTGGATCCTCTACGTAAATGTATAAATGTATAAATGTGGACTTGCCATTCAGATTTTTAAATATTTCTCTATTGCTTAACAATCTTTTTTCACTCATGCTTGTGTTCAACATTATAATTTTCTGCCAGCTTCAATTTCAAGTTGTTTCACTTCAGAAGAAGATTTCTGAAGAAATCTGAGTCAAATGAACACTTAACACTTTCACACACTGAATTAATGTCATGGTCAGCTTCTATCAGCTTCTACCAGAAAAATCTCGGGTGTGAGCATTAATCTTTGCAAGAAAGAGTCTGAGCATTTGCATTTGTTAAAATAGGTTAACTTGAAGGCTCTTAGATTAACTGGATTCATTTTTGTAATTAAAACATAAATCCTCATTCCAACTGATGCATATGAGTGATTTCCTACTAAATTCAAGGAAGCCAAAAATATTCTCAGCAGATAAATTCAACAGGAAATAATCATGATGTCTAAATCACTGCATAAACTCTTCAAATTATAGAATAAATTTAGGTCAAACTAAAATTTAGAAAACATACTTTCTTACACTGGAATGGAACACCGGCAGCTTTTCAATCAGTGATAATGCCCCTCCCGACATTGACACTGAAACCTGGCTACACTTAAGACCATAGGAAAACTCCCACTGACTGCAGTGGAGCCTAGATTTCACTCTTGCAGAGCACCTCAGAGATACTACTGACCATCAGGGACCTGCAACTCTCATCTTGTCATCCTGGAAACAAAACCTTTGCCTTTAGACTGCTCTGCTCACCATTACTCATGCTACAGCTGTTCTTGGTGATTAGCTAAGCAGGCCAGACCAGAAACCTGTGAGTTTCTGAGTGGACCTGAAAAAGCCTTCAGGAATAAAGTCACAATCACTATTATATTTTGTCCCTTCACCACACTGGATTTTCTCTTCTGTCATTTTCTAGACTTCTCCATAACCAGTTCCAAAAACATCCAGTTTTATAACTGACTTCATGCTACCACCACCATCAAAATCAGCATAAGCTCAATCATAGTAAGTGACAGTGTCCAAATTGTTAACAAAAGGAATGGAGGAGAAAAGGCAAATCAATTAGTCCAGCCTCAAACTAAAGCCTCCCTGTTCTCAAACAGTATGTTTACGCGTCCTGTACCTATTGCACCAAAGAAATCACCAATGTTAAAGAGATTTCCCTATTTCTTTATCACCTCTCTTCCTTGATCTTCTGTGATTCTATATTGAAGAAATATCATTAGCAAATGTAAATAAGCCAAAACACCTCAGTTCATTCCCTCTTCTTTTCTGAAAGAATAACAGCTAGCACCTGTGAAAGTGCCTTCAACAGGTGGGTTGTTTTTTTTTTTTCCTTCTGAGGATGTTACAGAACATGAAAGCAAAAGAGTTGCTCATTATTTAACTTTCGTATTCCAGTTATTTCATTATTTTCTGTTTGTTTGTAGGTGTTACAGATGTCAAGAGTAATAACTTCAATAATTATTTTTCTGGGAAAAAAAACCTTTATTAAAGCCCCGCACACCATAATGAACTGTTCTGCTGCTGCAACAGTGAAAGTAAAGTAGTACCTTTACACATATTATTCCCATCCCAATAATACGTATTATCTATATAGTCTTAGGTTGATATGATGGTATAGATTATGACCAGATAAACTTCATTTGAAAGACATCTACTCGCACTTCAACCCAATCTACGCTGCAGGAGGCTGGCAATATCAGCAGATATGCACAGAGCCAAAGCAAAGTTTTACGACTTTGTAGACGGAGCCAAGTTTTTCTGCACTGAGGGACATCTAGCAATGTCCATAGTAAGGGTGAGGGAGACAGAAGAGATGGAGCTGAAGATGACACTGAGAGTACATTCAGAGACAGGTTTGTTCCTGCTTCCTCCAGGCTATGGCTGTCACTGCAGCTTGAGATCACTCAGCTCATCCTATCCCTCTCTCTCCAGCAGCAACCGCTGCACCAAATGCTAACCTCTCTTGCTGCAGCAACAGCAAGCTCAGCATGCAAAATAATCAGCTGAGCAATTTCACCAACCCTGATTATCCTGGGCTGCTGCCTACTCAGATTAGTCTTTAAACCCATCCAGGACATTATCTACACAGTCAGCTGCAAAGTCCTACACGCTTACTTCTTCCACCTCTGCCAAAGATGCGCAAACAAGCCCTCAGTTGGAAAGGGCATAATTGTATTTATGCAAACTGTGATCATGCTAGTAAACCCAGACACTCTAATGAGCTTATTAGTCATATACTTCCATGTGGAAGTGGGTGCTGAACTGGGGTTGGCAAATGCCCCTCTAGCTCAGAGTACAGAAGGGGATAGCACTTAGCTCTGTGGATACATTCAAGTGCTAATTTTACTCATTTGCAGAATACGTCAATCTTAGAGATATGTAAAATTCTGCTCTTTTTAGCAAACCTGAAATACCCAGTGCCACATTTATTTTAATAGTCTCGATATGTTATTTCCACATGAAAAATAGAGTATGTGATGCCAAGTTTATTAAGTAATAACAGCTGACCCCAACAAACCAAAGGGATACCCCATACCATACAATGTCATACTCAGCAATAAAAGCTGCAGGGGAAGAAAAGAAAGATCTGAAAGAATACAAATTCTTTTGCAGTCCAGAGGAAAAATATTTCATGTCTGTTCTCACTCTTTGAGAAACGCATTCATCAAAAAAGGATGATGACATTCAGCTCTTTTATTTTCTTTCTTTGATAGATTCAGTTATCATAACTTCTCTTTTTCCCCTTTCAAATATTATCTGAACATGTTAAGTCAAATTATTAGGTTTTAGATTTGTATGTAGTAAAATATTATATTGAAATTCAACCAGTTGTAATTAAATAATTCCAAATAATTTTCTAACTTTCAAGTATATTATAAATCTCTAATTAATAATTTACTGAGCCTAATATTAGAATCCATATTTTCTCCTCATACTATTTTAGGAATTCTTCCCCTCACTTATTTTAAATTCATTAAGCATATTTTCTAATAAAATGAATAGTTAAATCAGAGCATCATATAACATATTCTCTTGTCACTGGAATAATAATGATAGATATACTCTGATTTCTTGGATACTCATTTTAAATGGCAGCAAAGTACTTAATCTAAATGCAATTTTTTTAAAATTTTCTTCCACTAAAACTTAGCATTGTCTTTTCTATAGAGATCTTTCTACATTATTTTTTATTTAATTCTAATATTTTTCTTTAAATAACATTAAACCATTTACTAGTTTGCGAGCTCACAGCACCTAAATGACTATGCTGAATGCCTAAAGCAAATCAGGCAGTTCATATGTAGCACACAACAAACCATAGTCTCAAATATAAATTTCATTCTTTAATTAGAACCAAATATTATTTCTCTACTGATGCCTTCACATCTTTTAAATTCAAAACTCCTCATATTAAAATGTAGGAAAGACATCTAGCTAAACTCCAGAGCAGAGCAGTTGTTAGGAAATCTGTTTAGAGATCAAACTAAGATTAATTTATCTTTTTGTATGTGTCCTTATAATTATTAATGAAGATGCATCCAAACTTAGTAAGACAAAATTTTGCCATGTGCAGCATCCTTAGAAGCCCAGATTACATACAGGTATGACTGCTGCTCTCTATTTCTGTTCCCACACAGTCTTAGGCATGTACAGAAACTTATACTTCATGATTAATACCACTGATTTTACCAGGATGATTAAGAATGCATAAAATTAAGCCTCCATATCTTTCTAGATGAAGGTTTAAAACACATGCAAAGCTAGACAAATGTCTGGAATATAAATCCTCACCTTACCTAAATGACAGCAGAAATCATCTATTGAAATGAACTATTAAGAAACATCATGGATTCTCATCTCTCCTTCACAGAAACATTGGATGCCTTCCAAGAAAGGTTTGCCCTTTGGTCAAACACAAGATGTTCTTCAGTCATACAAGTTACTGAGCTCAGTAACAAATTAACAGCATGACACTGAATGGACTGTGATAAATAGCAGGCTGTATTAGATGTTGTAATGGTAATTACTCATTTTAAGTTCTGAGAAGCTATAAAAGTGGTTTAGAAAAAACAGCAGAACTACTACACAAGTACCAAAGCAGAGCTTTCTTGCTCAGAAAGCATTTTTAGTTGACCAAGTTAAAACTTTAGACAGCAATATATTAGTTCTATTGTAATAGTGCCTAACCCCGGCAATCGACGATTACGGCCCTCTTGATTATGTCTCAGCCTGTAATATGGAAATGCAGCTACTATTTTATACTTATGTTTTTATCACAAATAGTTTGCAAGTACATGAACTGATGGGGCTGCCTAGTTGAGTAAAATCTGCTTTATTTTTTACAGAGAATAAATTAGTCAAAGCATTTGGTGGATGATGCTACATAATACCAAATTTAAACTTCTAATAGGCAGGCCAGATCCCTGGCCTTGAAAAAGACCTGCTGTGCACTCCTAAGTCATCAAAGTGGGCTTAGCTACCTGTCTGACAAATTGGCCAGTGTGAGAAAGTTTTGCGGTAGCACAGAAATGAAAAAGCTACGTACTTGGCATAAACTTACAGAACCAAAATATTTCTGCACGAAGCAAGCCTTAAAAAGTGTAATTTGGAGAGGCAAAAGCATATTTACCTTTCCAGTGAACACTAGGACGTCGCAGGCTGATTTCATACAGCGTAGTCACAGCTGGGCAACTGTTAAGACTGCAGCTGTATCCACCATGACTGACACTGAGACCCTATCTGCCCTGCTCACCAAGAACAGGAGACCTTTGGGGAGCTGTTGTACATATAAATATATATATATATATAAAAGATACAAACATAGTAAGTAAAAATCTGCAAATGAATGCAGATCCAAAGCCTAAAATGGACGGGAAAATGCAAATCCATCAATTTATCTTGTACAACTGAGTTGAATTCTCTTACGTCATTCACTATTAAACAATCCATTTCAAAATTATTTACAACCCCTCTTGACAAATATGATTAGAAAAGATTTGTCAACTGTACTAGCTGTTCTCATACAAAGATAAATCTTTAATAATTTCCAATCTTGCAGCAGAAGTTTTCAAAAAGAAATTGTACAAAAAGATCCATCTAGAAACATCTATAGAACAACAAATACTTAGAAAACTGTACACAGCAACAAAAGAAGAATGATTAAATATATTAAAAAACTAAAAATATATTGAAATTTGTTTCACAGAATGCAGCATCTGAACTTCTGCTTTGTGAGCTTGCTGATCCCACTGATATAATCTGATAAGGACCATGTCATAGTGAACAGGATAGAGTTTCTGTGGCTTGTTTTTGCCATAGCAATTACTTAATAATGCTGTTTAGTGCATCTGTACCAGAGGCCTTGACTGCAGGAATTTACTCAAGGAACAATATTTTTACAAGTCAAAGAAATTATGATAATGAGCCTAAGTAAATTGCAGAAAGTACTATCTGAACAATATTTAACACATTATAGTTCTCTCCAACCAATATAAGGAGTAGCTCAGTTTAAGCATGGGTCCATAAGGATGGGTCCATATCTGTTTCATAAGGAACAAAATATGAACACATAGCTCTGGCTGAAAAAGGTGCTGTTTGAAAGGGTATTACACTATTTTCCTTTAATACAAGAATTCAATATAGAGCTCTTACTCAAATATCTTTCATTGGTTGTTATAACTGTTTAAAACTTCTTTTTTGGAGCATATTTCAACTTTTCAGAAAGGATCAACCAACTGTGCAGTCAGAGGAAAAAGTGTTTAACTGCTCTTGAAGTATTATAGGTGAATGAATCTCATCTATCTCTGCACATTTCTTCCTTCCTAAACCTTGGCTTCCCCCTGAGCAAGAGACATTTTGAATATTGTAACAATTGCTAATGAAAAACAAAACAAAACAAAACAAAACCAACAAAAAAAAAACCAACCCAACAACCAAAAAAAAAAAAAAAAACCACGAAAAAAACCCCCACAGAAAATAAAAATAGCAGGGGCTGGAATCAGGTAAAAGATTGTTCAAGACCACTAAGGAAACAGCCTTGCAAGAGGGTATACTTAGCGTAGAAACCCTGGACCAGCTGTTCAGTTCAGATCTGCATTAACTCTAGTGACATTATTGGAGTTCAATATCTAGGTAAACAAAACATTTATTTTGCAGTTCTTGAGAACAAAACAATTAGGAGAAACAGAAAGGCACTAATCTAAAGGTCTGATCTAGATTAAACATAGAATCATAGAATGGTTGGAATTGGAAGGGACTTTAAAATATCGTCTAGTTCCAGCCCATCTATTCCCAGGAACAGTTTCTCCATCTTCTCTTTCTGCTACAGAATTCTTGTCCCAGTTTAGTGGATTTCTTCCTAAAATTACCTTTAGCCCACAGTCTATTTTTCTTTCCTGGGATCAGCAAGATGCGGAATATATGTCAAGAATACAAAATACATAGTCTTTCTTTTGTACTCCTGTACTGTCTTGATCCAGAGCAGTTACAGGAAAAAAACCTCATGTGTCTGTGAGTACCCAGGAGAAAATCAGTTAATAATTCCTTCGGAAAGGTCCCTATATATTGTGGCAATACTCGGGAGCTTCAGCAATTTCGGTAGAGCCTTAGAATATTAGCAACTGAATACTAACAATTCTCTCTTAAGCCTACGTGACCTGTGAATTTTGTTCAGAGGTTTATAATGCAGCCAACTCTGTGCCAGTTTTCATAGTGACATGACATGCATACCCCCAGTATAAAGGTGATGCACCACTTCAAGTGAGTGTCTTTACTGTTTTAACATGGACAAAACAAGACATTTTCCTCTGGACTCACCCTTCAAAATGGTTGAATTACTTTTTCTGAATTGTTATGGTTGGTTTTTTAAAAAAAATCAGCCTGCAGCACAAATCCAGCAAGGAAAACTACGGAACGAACAGCCAACTCTCTCTGAGACTACAGAAACTACACATAAAGCAATCTCCAGGCAGGAAGTCTAAGGAATCCTTAATGTCAGGCAGTGCTTCAACCTGATTTTTACAAACAGTCCAGGTGGCCCACAACTGTCACCTATAATTAGCAACTAAATTATATAATTACAATGTACTTTCATAGTACTCCTTACAGCACGTTTTACGGTTGTCAATAGAAAGTCAACTTCAGCTTCATCCAGCTCTTTAAAATGCTCGGTGATGCCTATTTGTGCAGAGTCACTGAAGGTCATTGCCCTCACAGAGTGATGGGATTTCACACTCACAGTACACAAAGGTAAATGGCTCAGAAAGGTAGGGTCCTTCCAAATGTTTTAAAAGAACAAAGCTGTTGACTAAGCACTCTATGCTCTCATTGAATTTCATAGGCACACTGAGACTTTAGCACTTTTGAAAAATAAAGCTTTTATCTTCCCTTGCAATGCATGTTGTCTAGTCATCTGATCTACTGCAAAGTGAATACAAGGAAGGTGCTAATGCTAGCAAATCAGAATGGTAATGTTTTACACCCACTTTTCAGTCACGTTGTACAGATAAAGAGGGAGTGAAGCAACAGAAAATCAGGCTCAGAAGAATGCTGAATGAGAATTATGTCAAGATGACTTCTTGCATATCTACATTTACTGCGGTTTTCCTTTTTTACAGAAAACTATTAGTAAAAAAGGCAATAGCACTGAGCATATATTTTTCTGGCACAAAGTTTGCCACAACCATATATCTTTGTGAACTTAACTTACAGCAGTAACACTAAGTATTGCCATTTTCATAGATGCTTTTTTTCATCTTACAAAAAGTGCCATAACAGATTCTTACTTGCTCGAGCTTACAGCTTAGAGAAGGCAGGGACACCTCACACTAAACCGTGTCACCCAAGGCTCTGTCCAACCTGGCCCTTGAACACCGCCAGGGATGGAGCATTCACAACTTCCTTGGGCAACACATTCCAGTGCCTCACCACCCCCACAGTAAAGAACTTCTTCCTTATATCCAATCTAAACTTCCCCTGTTTAAGTTTTAACAACATTTACACACCTACATATGTAAATACATAGTAGCAAGATGCTGGGTTTCTTGATCTGTAGACCTGACTATCAGTACAAAGTAAATTCATGTCCCTGTTTACATGAACTGTGAAATATTTGACTTTTGGAAGCAAGAAAATGTCAAAGACTGCTATTTAGTCAACCTTTTAAGTTTTAGACACAGTGTAGTGTAATGGATGCAAAGACCTCAGCAAATAACATCACAGATAAAGGAAGGATTTGATTTAGTTTTTCTGTTTAAGTAACTATTAATCTGTATAAATTTGTTAACATTAACAAATTTGTTGTTACTCTGCATCAATAATGAATTCCGAGAAAATAATTTGAATATTTGAATGTAATTACTATTTTTCCCTCCTAGGAAATCAAAAAGTATGGGAATCAGTTCTAAAAATTCACAAGCATTCAATGTGAGGCATACAGTGGAGACTTTTCTGCAAGGTAATTTATTGCCATTAAGCCCAGCTCAGTAATGACCAAATCTTCAGCTTTACCACTTTCTAGTTATTTGCTAGTTTATCTGAAAGAAGACTGGTTGTCTCTATCCATCATCTGTGCCATGTCAAATGGACTAACATAACATTTTTCATGTCAAATAGCTTCACAAAAGTATGAGTATTAAATGTACATGGTGGCTTTAAACTGTAGCAGTGTACTTTTGGCAGGCTATATCAATAACCCCGTGGAGGCTGGAATCCTATGAGCTTGCTTGATTACTTTGACATAAGTCTTTGTGCAAATACCAGCGACACTGCTTTACAAAAAGGTGTATCAAAATTCAAAGTTATCCCTTGATTTAAAGCAAAGGTATTACAATTTTCTCCAAAATAAATTCTTATCAAATTATTGTTCCTGTTTTCTGTCATGCGGGTTGTGATTTTGTTTCCTGGCTTCCTATTCACTGAAGTGCACTAAGTTATTAGCTGATAGCAGAATAATAATTGTTTTTGCATTTTTCTTAAATTTACAAATATTTCTGCCAATTTTGCATGTTGATATATACCTGAAATAACACTTTTGTGCTTGGTGAAAGGACAGAGGTCTAAAACCAGAACAAGTATCCAGGTACAAAAAATTAACTGTGATAGTGATACACACATTTCAAAACAGTTTTAACATTGCCTTATAGCAGAGTCTTACTTTCCTGTACTTCTTACCCTTGCATGGGCTGCAAAGATATAGGTGGGTATATAAAGACTGCAACAGGGAAAGCCTGTACATTGCCAAAGGTCTGCAAAATCTCAAAGTGCAAAAATTCTGCTTTTTTTCCCTGTTTTTTGGTGGCGTTTTTTTTTTTTTTTTTTTGTGTGTGTGTGTGTTTGGTTTGTTTTTTTGGGTTTTTTGTTTGTTTGATTTGGGTTTCTGTTTGTTTTTGGGTTTGTTTGTTTGTTTGTTTTGGGTTTTTTTTTTTTAAACTACATACCATTGTAGGATTATAAGGCCAGAATTTATCTCCTAAACCACAACAGAATA
>JANHGB010011814.1:14486-25921 GCA_026283785.1 Coracopsis vasa | reverse complement strand
ACGCTGGAGGGAAGGAATGCCATCCAGAGGGACCTTGACACGCTTGTGAGGTGGGCTGATGCCAACCTGATGAAGTTGAACCATGCCGAGTGCAAGGTTCTTCACCTGGGTCGGAGCAATCCCAGGCACAGCTACAGGTTGGGCAGAGAAGAGATTCAGAGCAGTTCTACGGAGAAGGACTTGGGGGTGTTGGCTGATGAGAAAATGAACATGAGCTGGCTACTGTGTGCGCTTGCAGCCCAGAAAGCCAACCATATCCTGGGCTGCATCAAAAGGAGCATGACCAGCAAGTCAAATAGGTGATCCTGCCCCTCTGCTCTGCTCTCATGAGATCTCACTTGGAGTATTGTGTACAGTTCTGATGTCCTCAACAGATTGCAAATTACTAGACCCACAAGCTGCATAGATTAAACATGCCTGGATCATCCTCTAGCACTGAAACAGACGGCACAAAATTGCCCATGTTCATGCTGTGTAACTCTTTTACCCCCCAACACATTGGACATACTCAAAGTCCTAGTGGAAATTCTTTCTTCGTACTGTAACTGTCAAATATTAGCATGATTGAAAACTCTGCCATGGACTGGTCTGATCAATATAACTATTTTAACAATATAGATGACTGAATTCCTTAAAGTACTCATATCTAAGAGCTGCTAATTAAATTGGAATATGGAGATATTTTGATACATGCTACACAGTTTTAGCTTGACATTGTATTCTAAAACCAGATACTTTAGAGAGCTGACTTTTTGTTAAGCAGCATATTGAGGGAAAGTCAAACAATGCTGGGTTTTTTCAATACTGAGTTTATACAATGGTGACTGAACATTGACTCTAAAAAGTTCAGTACACATTATATACCTTATTTCACTATGGTAAATAATGAATTGGTGCAGTTATGAAACATAATAAATTCGATTACTGAGGAATAAACCTGTTCAAAAGACTACAAAGCCAGAGAGGAAATTATTGTCCTAATCTAAGGCCCTGTGCTTTCTACCTCCAAGCTACCAAGGGTATTGGTTCTCACTCCTTTGATCCCCATAAATAGATTAAGCTAATGGGCATAAGCTGAAACAGACTTCAAACCGCATATAAAGAGAAACTTCTTCACCATGGAGACATTCAAGCTTTGGAACAGGCTGCTGAGAGATACTGTGCAGTTTCCATCCTTGGAGGTGATTGAGTTGAATGATCCGCTTTAGGAACCTGGTCTGACCTTATGTCTGATTCTGTCTTGAGCAGGAGGGTTACCTAGAAATCTCTTGAGCTCCCTTCCAACCTGAATCATCAGATGAGCCTTTGATTTTAATAGTGGATAAGACTGTTTAAGTTTTAGAAAATAACATTGAAGCATGATAGGGTTTATTTATTTATTTCATTTCACTTGCTCGCACTCTCATTCTTGCATACTCATAAGCACCAAGAAGCATATTCCTAAGCAGTTTGTTCAGTATTCAGACTCTAAGGTACATACAGCCACGTGATCTTTCTGACCTTCAGGAGCTGTGATATATGCATTCTAGTGATCTGCAGAGATATCCTTGCAGTGAAATGAAGGACAGATGATGGCATCGATCAAGATCTCGCAACTTCTCCTTGGTTCTTATTAAATTTATGATAATATGCTGGTTTTAGATGTATCTTTTTTATAATCATCAGTACATGGCAGTGTTTAGTCTTTCCATCCTGTCTCAGCAACTGCAGTCTTTTTCCCAGCTTGTGTGTCCTGAGAAGCTGCAGATAAATTTGATGTCATCTCACTGACCTGTTAGTCTACCTGGCATTGGTATATGCCATTATTATAAACTTCTGTCAATCCTTCACATTCATTCACCATTTATTATCAATTCCTAGAATTTTAAAGGTCTATTACAATTCTCCACAAAGTAATAAAACATAATATTACATAAACAGTATTTCTTACTTTTGAGATTCATGAGGTATATCACTGTTTGACGAGATCTAGCAATAAGAATTGACAAAATGTAAAGGAGTGGAAGAATAGATCAAGATCAGTTTGTAATAAAAAGCTTAATAGAGTATTCAGAAAAGAAAGAATAGCAGAACTTGGAAAATGAAAGTGAATTTGAAAGGACCAGATGGAAGAATGTTACTTCCATAACCCAAGCCATTTTCACAGCAATGTAAATTCACTTAATCGTATTATAACAAAATGCATTAGAATGATGGATAGAGATGGGAATATTGCTAATTTAGAACTAGAATTTGAAGAAAAAAACAAATATTGTTTTTTTCTGTATTCTTTTCAAAGAATCATAGAATGGTTTGGTTTGAAAGGGACTTTAACGATCACCTAGTTCCAACCCCCATGCCCTTCCTCTGGGCCGTGTTGCCCAAAGTCCCATCCAGCCTGGCCTTAAACACTTTTAAAAAAGTGCTGAAGGTACTAGAAGGTTGCTGTAAGTTTTCCCAGAGCCTTCTTTTCTGGAGGCTGAACAAACCCAACTCTCTCAGCCTGTTTTCACAGGAGAGGTGTTCCAGTCCTCTGATCATCTTCATGGACCTCCTCTAGACTCACAAAGCAGGTCCACGTCCCTCTTGTGTTGGGTGCCCCAGATCTGGATGCAGTACTCTAGGTGGTGTCTCATGAGAGCGGAGTAGAGGGGGAGAATCACTTCTCTCAACCTACTGGTTATGCTCCTTTTGATGCAGCCCAGAATCAAGTTGGCTTTCTGGACTATGAGCACACACTGAAGCCAGCTCATGTTGAACTGCTCATCAACCAACACCCCCTAGTCCATCTCCTCAGGACTGCTCCCAGTTCGGTCTCCACCCAGTCTGAGGAGATGGCTCTGTAATAGCTACCAGTCTAGTCCTAACAGGGCTAGAAGGAAATATGAACTAACATCTGCAGCTGGATGCACAGCCATGTCCTTCACCCAGAATGATTTTCCTGTGTTGGAAAATAGCCACAGGCATCCTATCATGTAGTTATCCTTAGGATCTTCCTAACAAAAACTTTAGGAACTGTGCCGTCCTTCAAAACAAGAGATATGACTTTATTGTTTCCAAAAACAAAGAAAAGGAGCCTATCTTAAACATTTTTGCCTAGTTGCAAAGGACTTTGCATTAAATTCTCTCTTCTGCCTAAGGAGATTCTAATGAGCCTCTTCCACTTTCCAGGAGAGTATCTTACAAGCCAATATATATATATATATATATATATTAGTCTAGCTGATGTCATCCTTTACTGCCCCTGTTGACGCTAGGATGCAGTCCAGGCAAAAGCACCTATTCTGAAAATACTAACATATGTCATTATGATATACATTTTAAAATGGAAGGTGGTCATAACACTTCAGATTTGTATTCTAATCAAAATCAGTGCCATGCATATATAGTTAAAACTTCGAGACAACAATATTTTTTGTCTATTTATTTTGAAATTTGATTCTAACTGTTCATTTTCCCTGCCAAAGATTTCCAAGGAAATTAACTGGAGAATTCTAGAAGTAAACAGAGCAATCTCTAAAAATAGTAATATTTTTTAATAGTGTAACTTTCTCTGTAGAAGAGATGTAAGCACAATGTGGATATGAAAGGGGGAAAATTGGAAAAATATTTGCTAAATTGTGAGATCATTTTTTCACAAGCCTTATTGGTACATGAGGCAGAAAAGCAAGGCTGTCTCTTCCAAGCCTCCTAGTAACTCCATGTCTTAAAAAGATAGCAGTAAAAACTCCTGACAGGTTTTTTTCAGTAGAAATGCTGCAGCAAGCTCTTCTGTATCAGTTCTACAATATGACTGCTCTTTAAACATAACAGCAGAGGATTAAGGTTGTTCTGAGATGGGGGTGTAAAGGATCATTCATGTACAAAGGTTAAACTACTCATTCTGTCACTGATACTGCTGCAGTTACAAATTTTCATGCCTTGTCTGAAGATGAACATCAGAGCAAGGTTATAATTGGATACAGTCTTTCCAAAAGACAAACATATACAAGCAGAACTGTAACCATTGCATTTTATATCAGCTCTTTCATGCTGAACAAACATGTTTAAAAAGCACCTGCTGGCTCACTGCTGGTTTTCCTTTGTGTGACAATACACAATACAATAGACTCTAATTTAGGCAGGACTCTGAGTCATTGTATACCTAGCACAAACTCTATTTAATTCCATAATACCCAGTAATAAAACAGATGAATCATACAAAGACTTCCTCAACTGTATTAGCTCATTCAGCAACTGCTTTTAAATTTCTGTGTTTCTCCATAGGGTCTTAACTTAAAAACCTACCACTGCAGGATTTTCATGGTTCTAGTTCTGTGAAGAGACCTATTTTAACCACCTGAAGGAAGTGTGACTAAACTAATAAGAGTAGTTTTCTCCCTATGCCAGAAAAATCTTATTAAAAAAAAAAAAAACCCTCTCAAATTCAAACTTAAAAATAAACAAACAAAATTTGACTCTTCCAGATAAACAAAATGTTGTCCAGAAGTAATAAAGTCCAAAACACACTTGCAGTTTGCATGCTTATATCAACTGATGTTTAACAATATCTAACAATTCTATATGAAGTCAGGCAAAAATATCAGGCAGCCTGTGCTGCGGAAGAACAACACAAACTCCTCAGCAAACTCAAACAGCAAAAGGAAGCATACAGAAATAGGAAGCAAACAGGGAGTGGTAACCTGGGAGGAACACAGAAACATTGTCTGAGCATAAAGGGATGAAGTTAAGAAAGCTAAAACCAAAATGGAGCTGAATCTGGCCAGGGATGTCATCAGACAGAGAACGCTTAAGCAAAACACATACGTAAGTCCATGGGCCCTGATGGGATACACACGAGTGTTGAGGGATCATCACCACTGTGAAATTAAAATGTCTCCTATTTGTCATTATGAAAAATAAGATTGAAGCTTTGACAGCCAGAATGAGTCTTTCTGATGGCAGATTCCATCTAAACAGTCTTTCTTACAGTTTCTCCCAGGGAAACAAGTGATTTCAGTCAAACCTTTTTCATGAGAATTTTCTATTTGCTAAGTGTCAGCACCTGAATGTTCAATGTAATGCCTCTTTTGGGTGTTATTACAAGATTCTTATTTCTTGTCACAAACCAAAAGTTAAAATGGGGTGTCTCATTTTGGGCTTCAAAAGTCTGTCACCAAGGACCAATCACTGCAGCACCTGAATGAACAGTAAGAGAAATACAGGACCTGCTTGGATAGGAATAAGTATCGCTAATAACTAAAATTCTAAAAACTTCCAGAATGACCTTGGAATCAAAATCCTTTCTCTGTTGGGCGTCATGGCAGATGTAAAATATTGTGTTGTTTTGGATCAGATGTTCCAGAAGAATTGGGACTCTGATGAGTGCTTGAACTTCATGTGAAACGGATAGATCTGACAATAAGGCAGACTTATTTGAGGATAGAAGTGTAGAACACTGAAGTTGTAAATGACTTGTTAGGAAAAAGAACGGATGGCTTTGTGATAGAAGGGTGAGAAAAGATTACCTGAGTCAAGAGTTTTTACTTTCGCTGTCAAAAAATGGTTGCAACTGTCTTTAACAGTGACCTCAATTTTTTCTGCCATTAGTGCTGGTGAATTTATTAGTCCATGTCTGATTTTCTCCTTTCTTATTATTGTGCCTTCAAGTGCTGGTCCTTAAATGACACCTGATCTTGAGTAGCATAAAAATTGGTGCTTTTATTGTTTGTTTGTTTTTATTTTCAATCTTCTCCATTACCTTTGTGGCCAATTAACTTTAGTTTACCACAGCTCTGCTTTGTACTTGCCCAGAATTTGTTTATCCACAGCAGTAGGTAACATTGTATTTAACGCCCTGGACTCTTGGTTTTCTTTTGACAATCCATTTTGATGTAAGTCTAGCACTAAAATGTTAAAGAAGTTCTGCTGCTGCTTATAATTTTTGTCTTCCATAAAGACATAAGGTTGTTTGGGTTGGGGTTTTTTATTTATTATTTTGAGCTCTTTTGATTTTGTTTTAGGGTTGGGTTGGTTGTTAGGTTGTTTGTTTTTTTTCCAGAACACAGGTCTGTTTTTTAAGAGAATAAACATAAAGCACAAGTTATTTTACAAGCATAATTTTTTCCATACCTCTTAACAATTTAAATTGTTTTCTTGTTGCTATTTTATTAACAACAGCAACTATTCTCTTGCAGGCAGTTGTAGTCTAATAGCCCTCAAGTGCCCTGACAGATCTGTTTCTTATTCTTGTGAATCTTCCCTGCTGGCATGTCTTTTACATTTCCTGCATCTTCTGTTTGTTTTGCTTGTGACTGTTCTTCACCTGTTAGGTCTTTCCTATTGCATGAGATAAGATTCACCTTTTTTTTTATTATGCAGTCTAGTTGCAGCTTATTACTTAACTGTATTGTCCTGAGATATTTGTTTATTTAATTTAAGCCTTATCTTCTAACACATTCTCCATAAGTTTTTATTTTCATTACCATTCTTTGGACATTTGATCTCAAATCAGCCTGGCATTATGAATGTTGCATATCTATTGCTTTCCAAAATTTTTTAAATGTTGTTGGTTTGACTCATTTATTCATCATAATTGCAGTTTGGTTTTCTATTTTCCTATGCAGTTCACAAATTGATTACTTTCACGACAGAAATGTAATTGAACTTAGACTTCCAAATCCCTTTAAAAACATAACAAAATAAATACACAAACAAACATATTAAATATGAAGAAAGCAACAAATATTATGGTATTTGATTTGCAAAAATAAAATGAAACTAACCTTTGCAGATACAAACTTTTTGTTTAATTTATCAGTAAACACTGCTAATGTACAATGATCTATATTTTTACTAGCAACCCTATATATGTACTTACAATTGAAACATTACCACCTTTAAATAAATTTATAAGAAATATTTTAAATTATCTAAATGTTTTCTTTAAAAACTTTTATAAGAAAAGAACATATTCTCTCTGTCTGTAGAATTGTCTTAAATCTTAGGATGCCATTCACTGGAAACACTCATTCTGCAGAATGTGATTGGGAGTTCATTATTCCAAGTGAAAGTGTTCTTATTTCGTGAGTTGTTCAACACCCTGAAGGCCTTTGGGTCTTCTGATATTAATTATCTAAGTTTTGCCTAGTTCCATTATTTGCATAGTTGGATGAATATTGAAACTTTCCTAAGACTAACAAGGAAAACAGATGTCTTCCTCCTCTCGTCTGTGGCTCAGTAAGTATTCAGTACTCAAGTTTATTTGTATTTTTCTCACATTCTTATAATGTTTCTTAAGAGTTTCACTTTCAAATATATTGGGGGGGAAGAGGTGGGAAATCACTCTTTTGTCATGAAAAATCAATAAAGACTATAATGGAAATTATTTACTTTCACAACTACCTCTTTGCAAGTTTCATTATACAGCAGCAGACAGCTATAATACACATATTAACCTTATGATACAATTTCCTCCAGTCAGAATTTCAATAAGTACCATCAAATAAATCATTATTTATCAGTTTCTCACAGCTGTATAAGCTTTTATTGCAGCTGAATCCAACTTATATGAGTGGATCATGCACACATACAACTGTAATCAGTATAGCTATAACCACATCTGAAAAAATAATATCTAAGGTATTTCTGGTACCTAGGCTCCCTAACAGCTAGGAGAGATTGCTTGAAAAATTATTTTGTCACTGTATTATTTATTTATAAATAATAAACTTATTTATTATTTATTTATTCCTTATTGCTGTACGTACTTGATTCCCTGGCATTGAAGCTACAACATGTTAAAAAAGCAAGCAATATGACTTTTAGTGTATGACTATGTATTGCTTGCATTGGAAAAGTACTAATTTACTATGTACCATTGCACTAAAATTGCTTCATGAGGGCTTGATGGTCTAAAAAGGACTATACTAGTCCTTATAACAGAAAGTTTTATATGTTGTTATCTTGGAAGTATTCCAGACAGAATTTACTCATAATGCCCTTTTAAAACAGCTCTGTTGGAAATTGCCCTTTTCCAGGGCAATTTTGTTGTAAAATGCTTTTTGTTGTAAAATGCTTTTTATTTTAAAATACTTTCAAGTGTTTTTTTAGTGTCTAGTTACATGCTGCTTCTACCACCTTTGAAGTTTTTGACTTTTCCTTCTGTCATATCTGAAAAGGGAGGTAGCCTTGTGGAAAATCTGATTTTGAGCTGCAGTGGAGCTCATGCTTCACATGGGACCTGCTAGGACACTGGGAATTGAACTGCTAGCAGTATCTTGGGAGTTTCAGTCAGAAAGAACTAAGTAGAATAAAAACTTATCTTAAATCCATCTTCTAGATGGCTCTTAGTTTGCAATGATATTGATGCTAAAATACATTAAAATTTTATTTATCTGCTGTAGGGAGTGAAATTTCACAGGAGTCTAAGATTTGTGCTGAATGGGCTGGCTTCATTCCAGATCAGAGTCATTTTGGAAATACTGTAATTTAGAAATGGAAGATTTTCTGGCTAGATTGACCCCCATGTGAGAATGCTTACACATTGGTTTCCCTAATGAAAAGCTTTAGGTCTTATATTGCTATATTAAATTTTCTTTGCAATTCAATTCTGTGAAAATGAAAGGCTTGTTTTATACTTTTCTCCAAGTTAATTTTTCATATAAATATGAGCATCCATGTGATTAAATGGATACAAAATATGTAAGTACCCTCTAAGTTAAGAAGTATAGTAGACAAAGAAGGGTAAAGGATAACTTCACCTTCATGCATACTCAGGCTACCATGACCACAGCTTTCCTTCAACATGAAAATGAAGCAAATTTTCTGTAAAAGAAAGTGTCTGTAACTGTTGCCTAATGCCTGGGGAAAAAAAAAAATAATCCCTGAAACAATATTTTTTAATTATATTTTTATTAGTATGGAAAAGAAAGTGTGCAATGTCCCAATGACTGACTACATTTGGTTTGTATTTACGTTTTTAGTGGGGTTTTTTTTTAATAAATACTTTAAACATTTGAGGGTTTTTTAAGCAAAGTGTTATTTATTTTGGCATGTTAGGTATGTTATAGCCACTTCAGACATTTACATGACTCCTCTAGAGTAATACACATGTTCGTGATCATTTCCTGTAATGGAAAGAGTCAGTGCAGACCTTTTTGAATTGGTAGAGTACAAGTAATCAAGACTATTAACCTGCCAGACTGCAAAAGGTCATGGAGGTAGCAAAACCTGTTTGACAGTAAGAGATCAGAGTGAGCTTCAGCACATCCTGCGCGTTGCTGTTAATGACAATGAGGTCTGGTCTGTAAGATTGAATTTATGCATAGCTTCATCTCCTACTGTGTTTCTCTTTTTCTCAAGAAATGTCACAGGATAGTATATTACTTTAAAAGAAAATTACATTAATTTTGCTGACAACAGCATTCAGAAACTTAACAAGGATAAAAAGGCATACATTAGGAAGAGAAATATAAAACATTAGCATGTTTTTCTTGAATATGTAGCACAGCAGAATCTCTGCT
Source organism: Coracopsis vasa (assembly GCA_026283785.1). Taxonomy (NCBI): domain Eukaryota; kingdom Metazoa; phylum Chordata; class Aves; order Psittaciformes; family Psittacidae; genus Coracopsis; species Coracopsis vasa. The sequence continues at coordinate 16,439 of JANHGB010011814.1, read as the reverse complement.
TTTCTCAGTTGTCTTTTTTTTTTTTTTCTTCTTTGAAGTATCTCAAGAGGGCAGTGTTTCAGAACACTTCTAATTTGTCTGTTCTATGTATTCTTATGCTACTCACCAAAAAACTTAAGGACGCATGTAATTCTCCTCACTTTACTCACATGAGAAAGTGAAGCTGTCTCTCTAACTCTCTCTCACACTCTCTCCTTCGTTTTTCCTAATGCTTTCAGAGGCTTCTACATTGAGTTACTTGTCTTTGCTGTAAATTTCTTTAAGTTGTAATTAATCTTCCAGATTCTGGCAGGCCCCTTTGCCAGTAATTTTTGGGGCATTATAGCCCCTATTTGATGAAATTCAGACTTGCTAAATTCACAGACTTGCTAAATTTACAAAGCACTAATAAAAGATATGTTTATTTGTTCTCAGTTGATACCATATTTTACCTGCAAATATTTCTAAGGAGCCCTGTAACAAAATATATATGCCTGTACATCCATGTTCCTGAATTTACATTCTGTCAAACGAGATTCTGAGCTTCGCTTATGAATATGGTCATGTGTATGTTTTATTGAGATTGGACCTTTGCTTGCATGTTTGTTACCCTCAACCTTTTGAACTAATTTCCCCAAATCAGTTTCATTTTTGCACTGTCTTTGAGTATACATTTGGCTCTTAGTCATATGTGAAAGCCCAACATCTAACAAATTGGTGCTTGCTTTGTTTCCCAAAGTTTTGCAAGAAGTATTTAGTTCGTTCAACCAAGCTGGGATGAGGAAGTGCTTTCACTTTAAGACAAAGCATGACAGTGAAAAACATGATCTAGTTAACAGGCTAAGGGAACAAGCCATATACACATGAAGCCAGGAATTACTGTTAGAGTAATTAAAATCTTAACAGTTGAATCAAAACACAGGAAACAGCTTTTCATAGTCTACTTAAAATAATGCTAACACAGTTCAAATGAATAAAAAAGGACTCAACCTCAAAACTGTTATAGAAAAGAACCCTTTTTCCTCATACCTACCTTTTTTCTGTAGTATACATGCTCATCCTTTCCATATTTTTTTGGATTTTATGATCAATGGCAACAGTATTTCCTAAGCAGGGAGGTGATGGTGTGTCAGAAGGAATCTTGAGTGTCTTGAGTTCTTCACTTGGTAGAACATTATGGGTGGACCCTTGTTCCTCAGTCTCAGAATCTGCTTGGAGCTCTTCTTATGCTTAGAAGAAAGCTTAGGCTTTCTTACCACAGCCTACTTTCTTTTCATTTATCCCCGGCTACAGTTTCACTGTACAATGGTTTTTGCACAAATGCCTCCATCAGCTCCAATTAGCATAATAGCCTATTACTCATTATGAAGAGGCTACCTGGGTTTGTCAGAACTTTATCGTATTTGATAGAGTCACCTCAGACAAGCTAATCAAGAGTCACTTGGCTGTTAGGTAGCTTTTGAAAGAAGGATAGAACAGCTCGGGACAAGGCAAGCCCAGACAAGTCCTAAGTCCCTGCACATAGGAGTCAATGAAATACTTGTGGTTTAACACTTTGTCAGTGACATGGACAGTGGGATTGAGTGCGCCCTCAGCAAGTTTGCCCATGACACCAAGCTGTGTGGTTCGATTGATATGCTGGAGGGAAGGAATGCCATCCAGATGGACCTTGACACCCTTTAAGGTGGGCTGATGCCAACCTTATGAAGTTTAACCATGACAAGTGCAAGGTCCTACACCTGGGTCAGAGCAGTCCCAGGCACAGCTACAGGCTGGGCAGAGAAGAGATTCAGAGCAGCCCTGTGGAGAAGGACTTGGGGGTGTTGACTGATGACATGCTCAACATGAGCTGGCTTCAGCACGTGCTCGCAGCCCAGAAAGCCAACCGTATCCTGGTCTGCATCAAAAGGAGCGTGACCAGCAGGTCGAAGGAGGTGATCCTGCCCCTCTACTCTGCTCTCCTGAGACCTCACT
>JANHGB010011814.1:0-11975 GCA_026283785.1 Coracopsis vasa | reverse complement strand
ACTCCCACCCAACATTGTATCTGCAAACTGACTGAGGGTGCACTTGAACTCCAGATCATTGACAAAGATATTAAACAGGACTGGCCCCAGGACTGCACCCTCAGAAACACCCCTTGTGACCATCCAGAAACTCCATTACCAACAATACTTTGGGCCCAGCCATTCAGCCATTTTTTTACTGAACGAACAGTACACTTGTTCAAGCCACAAGCAGCCCATGGGGAACAGTATCAAAAACTTTACTAAAGTCCTGGTAACCAGCACCTGCAGCTGTTCCCTCATCCACTCATGATGCATGAGGACTACAAGACTGCAGTGACAGCAGACCTTGAAGATATGGGCCAGATAGTACCAGAGATGAAAACAGACTACAGAATTATCAATGGCTCATGCATGATAAGTTTCTGATAACAATGGAAACTCAGGAAGTGGGAAAAACTGATTTTAGGAGCAACAAAAATGTTAAGTATCTAACACATGCTAAAAAGCAATTAGTATAGTAAAGTTGAAAATAACAGCTGCAGACTAGTGGAGAAAGAACAACGTGTGCAAAAAAGTGGTTAACAATATGTCTCAGTGGGCACTGTGGCAAGGAAGAAGAAATCATTACCATTGATATTATGGCCCTCCAGACAAAGAGAAAGAAGAAATGCTCCCCATGACAATGATTGCCTTCCTGGAAAAGACATCAGGAGGCTCACAAATTGTCATAACCATGCTTTCCAAAATTTTGAAATACACAGGAACAGTGGAAGGGTGAATGTAACACAGATAAAAAGTAAGAGATATTAGGAGAGACAACTTTTAATTGCAATAATGTTTAGGAGATATGCTTTGTAATAAGAAATACTTTAGACTCTGAGTGTTAGCATCATCATAACTGGTTAAGCAGTTTTGGTTAGACTATTGAAACATTAAGCAGATTAACAATAAATTGGAACAATTTATTCAGTAACAATAGGTTTTATTTTAAGAAAACAAAATGGCTTATTTTGTTTCTGATCTCAGTATTCATTTTCTTGTTGGCCTTCTGATGCTTTTGCAATTAGTACCACTTAACACTGAAAAAAAATTACAATAAAGATCTGATGAATTACAGCATGTTTCAAATATAACCAATAGAAAGTGATGAAACAAGTGGTTTAATTTTTCAAAGACTAAATTTTTAAACCAATGGCTTTGGAATTCGAATTTGCAGATAATTATTGTCAGGATAAATGACAGTATAATTCAGAAGATAGTCAGAAGATTTTCATTAACACATCAAGAATAGCCCAGTAGTTGTTCTTGTGAACAAGAAAGGACTTAACATGAATTATCCTTTAAAAATAGCTCTGATGTTTTAGAGACATTACAGTTCATGCCTTAAATGTTTAACAGGCTAGACTACTGGCTTATATAAATTAGTGCAGAATCACTAGAAGTAAGGACATGGTCAATATTCATGTCTCTATAGAAACTCTTTCCAATTACAGGCAATATGAAAAATGGTAAACACTGTTTTAAAAAGAACAAGAAATTATTCACTAGAGGCAACATTTCTCTATTTCTGAGCACTTGAATGTCTACAGGAATCCTCTGGCTTTTAACACAGTGGAAGCCATAGAAAATTCTCGTACTTAACTGGTAAAATTTAACCATTCTACACCTCCAAATTTTTGCATCGTCCACAACACTGGTGTTTATGGTAATCATCTAGGCACTAAAAACTTATAATGATGAAAGTATATTTAAAACATTTAATTCCTACTTTTTTTTTTTCAGTTAAAGAATGTCAAATCTAATAGCTCATATTAAATGGCATTGTTAGAATAAATTCAAATTTTCTATTAAATCCAGTCTTCTTCTAAATCCAATACTTAAGATATATTTTACTCTCTATCTTTAAAACCAGATATAAGGGCCTCTGTGTTGATACAGAAGAAGGTTGACAAGGCTTAACAGAAAACGTAGGAAAAATATGAGACAATGACAGTTTTGCTTTTATTGTCTAAGCTTAGTAGAAGAGATTTCTTTTTAAAACCAAATTCCCAACACACTAACAAATAAATAAACTGAACTGTTCCAACTATTCATAATTCATTTAGAATTCAGTAACTTTGTGTTTAGTCAACTGCATTAGTTAATAATTTGACAGAAATATCTGATTTTAAAATAGCTTGCCTACTTGTTTTGGGGCCTGAATAAAGAGTTGCATGCCCTTGGTGTTGATAGCTATATTAAGCACAAATATAGTGTACATCAAATATTTACTCCTGTTCTAGTAAACAATGTAAGAATAGCTCCAGCTTAGCCCTAGAAATATGCATCACAAGAAATACAGGGAAAAGCAATCCTCTCTCTGCTTTGAGCAGATGTTCCTTTTTAAATTATCAGTTTACTTCTCTCATTTAATTATAATAAATTTTTGTCATGTTATTGGATCTAGTGTCACCAGTTTGTGCTTTAAACATTGATTGACTTTTACTACACCAATAGCGCAGTAAAAGATCTTGCTCATATTTCACAGTGCTTCTGTAAGGACCAGAATGGCAGCAACAGTAATAATGATCACAAAGCCACAAAATGAATGAGGTACCTGTGGAGCAATCTAGTTAACTACAGCAGGGTGCTTGGAGGCACCAGTAAGATTTTCAGTATGTCCGAGGCTGAACACTCCACACTCTGGGCAGCCCGTTCCAAGATCTGACCACCCACACAATAAAAACAAACAAGCAAAAAATAATAATAATAAAAAAAATCTTTCTTAAGTGCAATTTCATTTATTTCCATTTGAGCCCATTGCGTGGGTGCCACTGACGAGTGCCTGGCACCACTTCTTTACTACCCTCCATAAGCTGTTTACACATAAGATTTCCCTGATTCTTCTCCAGACTGAAGAGTTACAGCCCTCTCAGTCATCTCGAGTAGCATTATTGACCAACCTCCTGTAGAATGTCCTGCTGCTTACTGATCATGATATCTTGAGCCTGGCAGTTCAGCCAGTTTTCAGTCAACTTCACTGTCCACTTGTCTATGAGAATATTATGGGAGAAAAAGTTGAAAACCTTGATAAAATCAAGATAGATAAACTACATCCTATTACTACTATTTTCCTCTCACCATCAAGCCAGTCATCTCATCACAGAAGTCTACCAGGTTGGTCGGGCGAGATTTCCCCTGCATAAATTCATTCTATATACTCTCAGTTATCTTCTTGTCCTTAATATCTTTGGAAATGTTATCAAGGCAGATTTGATTCATCACTTTTGCAAGGACTGAGATGAGGTTTACTAGTAGTTCCTTGCTCTTTTCGTAGATAGGAGCAATGTTTGCTTTCTTCTGGTATGAGTTGTCACCTCCCTCCCACATCGTTCTTAGTTTAAAAGGAATTTTTTTCTCTTATCAACAGGTTCACCCAAGTGTAAACCACCTGGGTACCTATGCTCTTTGCTCTTACCTCCAGAAACATGTAGTCAAGCTTGATGCTCTCCAGTTTTCCCATGGCAATATCAGCGTCCATATGGTAGGCGAGCAGTAGCTAATAGTCTGAGGGCTGGATAAGAATCAGCAGTCTAGATCACCTTCAGTCTGACCCCTGGCAAGCAGTATGACTCACTAGACAACAGGTCAGGTCAACCAATGGAGCACTCTGCTGTGGGGAGGAATCTCCCACAGCTTTCACTCACTGAATACACATTAAGTTCAGACTTATCATGTTCAATGTGGTATACTTACAACAGATTCAAATTTTTTTTTTTATGTTCTGACCTTCTTCATTTTTTTTTTTTTTGTCTTTTCTAAATAAATTATATTTTTTTAGTAAAACAGAGATCCTGGTAGTCAAACTCCTTGCTCCTCAGGTCTAAGGGATTTTTATGGACAGGTAGCTTCTTAATTACAAGTTAAGAACCATGGCAGCATTGTAAAATCCACAAAACAGACTATGCTTTTGCTCCCGCTGTTAGAAAAATTGAGTTGGTGTAGATCAGTAGCAATGTTGCTGTGTCTAGAAAGTTGAGCCTGTACTTCACATTTTCATAATCTGGCCAAATTTTGTAGAATTGAGGTTTTACTGAGCATACATGGAACCACATTTTAATACTTTAAATTACTGTGTTTGGAGTGTTATGAAATAGCAAATGATCAACTGCATGAAAAAAGGACAATGTTAATGATATGAGGACAATGTACTGAAATACCAGACAAGAATTGTGAGAGAAATACCATCAAGAATTTGTGATGAACAGCCACAAGAAACAGATAAGATCCTACTGTCATTTATAAGAATAAATTAATATCTTCTTAGGACTGATCTGTTTCATTGCTGCCATTTTTCCTAAATAGCCATTGCAAAAGTATCCTTCCTGAACCATTGTAACTAATTTTCTGAAGTAGTTTAATCTCAATACATAGCAAATACATTGAGATATATTTCACTCATTTCATAAGTTCAATTATTTGTTGTTTTATGTCTCCTGATATTTCTTTCAGCAGTTCTATTCCTTATGGTGCCATTTGAAGAGGAGTATTGGTATTTTTGAGAAAGAATGCTTAAACAGATCTCAGTATGAATCTATAGCCTGAAGTAAAATTAACACTGCAGAAGTATATGAGGCTTTTTGACCTTTTCAGTATGTTACACAACAAGATGTGATGCTCCTGAGGCAATCTTGGGTAGATTTGTGCCTGGTTTATGTTTCATTTTTCTCCTCTTACGTTTCTGCTGTTTTCTTACAACACTTACAAATTTTGATAACTTAAGTCATTACTTGTAATCTTTTTTGGAGGCCGACTTGATTTCTCCAGATGATTTCTTTACTCACTGTTTCTATCTCCAGAGATGTTTGTTTGCCTGCCTATCTATTTATTTATTTATTTATTTATTTGCTGCATAAAATGTTTGAATGTTAGAAATGTTGGAAAGATGCCACCGAAGTCTGTAGACTATATTAACTGCTCCCCAAAAAGCCTTGTTTAATTACTTCTTTAGTAAGGGCTGCTTCAAGAGTCTAGCAGGCTCACTGCAGAAACTGTCTTGTGGTCTCCACTGTGAACAGCAGATGGGTGTTAGGCAGAAGAAACCGGCCCTATTTTCCATACCTCCTAGCCAGGTCTTCAGGAATCACAGTAAAGTATATAGTGCTTCATGAAATACAGCAAATTGTCTATATTCCACTGAGTGTATTCACCTCATGACCTACTGAACATCGTTGTTCATTTCATGGTAGTTTGGGGATTTTTTATTTATTTATTTATTTTTTTTAAAGAAGATACAGTATCACAGTCTAGTCCCCTGACTCCTCACCAGTGACTGAAATCACATTTTCCTGTCTCTTTCTTTTACATTTTTACATTGCTTTCCATGTTTTCTCTGTTCTGTCTCACACATTCAAAACACCTCTGCATAGGCAGGATCTACCTGCTAAACTTCAGATAAAGTACCAGAAATGCAGATCTCAACATTAGTCATGACTAGTGAAAAACTGGAAGAAATTAAATACATGTTATTTATGCCAGAACAATAAAAAAATTTAGACAGTATATTAACAAAAGTGTAAAGAGTCAGAACACCTATTTCTTTTTCAGTCTCCAGTGAAGGTTTTCTTTTCTTCCAGTAGCTGTAATTCCCAGAATGGTATCCAGAAATGGAAATTTTATATCATGATTGAATAAAACAGAATTAAAAGAAGAAAAAAACAAACTCAAAACTTCACTATCTCTGAAAAATGCCTATCTTGAATGCTCTAATTGTCTTATCTCACATTACAGATCTCTCGAGTTCATTACTTTGTCTCTGATTACAAGTGGTATTTTCAGAATGTCATTTCCATAATGATTATGTAAGGCAACAAAAACAATATCATGCAACTAAAGTGACTAATATTGCAGTCCCATTATGTAAAATTTTAGTTCTCCAATTAGAGCCATCAAAAAAAGTCTTATTCAGCACTCAACTTGCTAAAATTTTTATAGGCTAAAAAGTCACTGGAACACTAGTAAAAATTATTAAACAAGCAAATCCAAATCTTTACTTATGCTTAACCAATGTAAAAGCCATGGATCTTATGAATAAATTATTAATTCTGAGTTTTCCATTAAGTGCTGGTAAGAATTTGGACTTGGCTAATAAAGCTCTAGACAGGGTTCCAGTAAAATCAAAGACAGACACCTAAAAAGAATTAGAAATTATTTTTTTTTCTTTTTTTGTGCTTTGTTATCTAGTGCCAGTTAGAAGGTGGCAATACTCTGCAACATTATTTGAAAGACAAAAATGGTGTTCAGAATATGATGAGTCAAAGGAAAAACATTTATTGTTATATATAGTTCATTCTATATACTTCTAGTCATTTTATATTGCAGATCTGTCACAAGAAAATATTATTATCTACTCAATTATTCCAAGCTCAGAAAAGTGACATCACATCAAAATTTAGAATTGAGTGAAGGTAGAAAGTGAAATTTTAATGAGAAGTCCAAATCATGAATACGGCCTGACAGACTACAGGTGAATTCTTAACCACATGCACAGCAGAAATAAAATAACCAAATAAATATTCAAGGAACAGTGTCCAGGTAAATATATGTGGTTTTGAGAAAAAAAGGATGGTGAGGGCCAAATCCAGATTTCCTTTTCACATTGTTGATTTTGCTGTAGTTAATTTGTTTGCCTTGTAATTTCTTTTTTTTTATTTTTATTTTTTTTTATCCATATCCCCATTTCAATACTAGGTAAGAATATTTCTTACAAAGGTATGAAAAAGCATAGCTTGCTTTGAACATTCAGACAACTACATTTTCTGTAAGTAAAGAGAACAATGTTGAGGTATCTCATTAATGGCTTACGGCTAAGGTTTAGGTCTTAATATCTAAAATACTTTTATTAAGCCTCCTAGCTTCTGTTCAGCTGAAGTTTGTATAAACTATCTTGCTTTACGTCAATCATGCAAAGAAAGAAAAATCCTAAGTTTCCAGATAAAGGATACACTATCTTCTTAACTTGTTCAATCATAAATTCAAATAAAAAAACATGAAGAAAATTATAAATGTTTTACATCACTGCTTCTTATGTTAGCATACATTGCATGTTTTTGTCTTCAATCATATGAATTAGAATTGACATATGTGTGTATATATATATTTCATGTTTACAGCTGCTGTAAATTACTGTAATATAAACACCTAATGATAGCAGCAATACAAAATGTATATAAATTAAAGGCAATTTTTGATATGGGGAATCTGCCATTAATATCTTACTAGCTTATCTCTTACTAAGCCGCTTTTTCAAACCATGGGAAAAACTGGTCATAAACTAATGAATGACATTAATATATATGCATGTGGTTTAGCATGGAGGTTTTTTTCATATAAAAACAGTATTGGGAAAGCAGAACAATATCAATCTGTGTTACAGTGGTGAGAAAGAGCAGCAAGGGTGGGAGAACAGGAATTTCCTAAATTAATATTGCTACAAGATAAGAAAATTAATTACTCAGAAAGGACAGATTTCAAATGCAGTTTTTCATGCTTTCATCTAGCTGAAGATTCAGACATTTGGTTTTTCATCAAGCTGTGTATTATACTCAGTTTATGTGTATTTAGCCAAGATCCCTTTGAAAAGGCAGCTTATACAGCCCAGTCTGTCTCTGAGTTTAAGCGTTCTCCTGACACATACTCTGTGGTGGTTCATTCTCCTCCCCGCCTCCCCATCCTCTGGGCTGCACCATGATCTCAGGGATTTCTGACAGGCTTTGGTCTTCATGCAATGAGATGGGCAGTGAAGCATCCCTTGATCTTATCAGGAACTCTTGCATGGCTTACGAGGCATATTCATAAGAAATAGGTGACCCAGAATAGCACAGATTGGGATTCCAATATTTTCTAGTCTGTCTGAAATATTTCATCCCTTCAACCCCTTTCTTAATGCACGCTTTCTTAGCTTGCACACTGCTGCCAAATATGGACATATTACAGGATGCAACTCATTCATAAAATTAGTAATATGTCAAATCAAATGCTTATCAATATCCTGACCATCAAACAAGAAAAGATGTATCTCCAGAGACACTGATAAAGAACTACCCAAGGCCAAAGAATATAAGACTTTGGGCAGAAGTCAGGTAGTAACAGCCACTGTGGTAATGTTTATGTTTCTTCCTTCTGTCCTAGCAGGGTTGCCATTGCACATGACTAGGTCATAGGATTAAATCACTAGGAAAGAAATGTTGGGTGATCAGAACACGTATTGATAAAGGGTGTTCAACAGAGGTCATGAGGAGGTAAATTAACTTGGGTATGCCACTGATGAAAATAATGATGAACCTATACTACCCAGAGACTCTAAAATTTTAAGTGACATCCAAAATCCTTGCCTCTCAGTACTCTTCAAGCAAGTATTTGTAAAATAAGCAGGAAACAATAACTTTTTTATATAGTTCGACTTAAAGAGGAATATCTGATGTCATTTACTCCTTTAAACCTAGTGGCAGGTATTTGGTGTACGGAAATGTTTCAAAAGTTTCAAAATTTCTCCTGAGAAACTCATTGAGACATTAATATAATATAGCCAATAGGATTTTCTGCCTTTCAGTGTGACTCAAAAACCTGTCGCATGTAGCTTAGTGTCATTTGCTAGTATAAGGCCACAGATTTTGTATTGACCTAAGACTGTCGTGGCCTGAGATGATCTGGACTTGTTTTAGCTGTGATAGAAATAGTGTGGCATTCAGGAAGCTTCTGTCTTAATTGTTTTCATTTTGGTTAGTTATAGGAAAAATAATTATTCACTGTGGAATGAACTATCTGTGACATTAAAACAAAAATGTGACATGGATGAGCATAGAAATCAGACGATATCACAGGCCTTAGATGTTCCCACGTATCACTGTGATCAACTTCTGGTCACTGCAGCAGTGCAATTTTGTGAATTAGGTAAAAACAGTTTTATTGATAACAAACTGAAAAGAAACAAAACAACCAAACCTCAGTATTTGGGAAGCAAAGACAAGAAAGGCAACATAACCACTTTGCACTAAGAAAGCATAAAAATAGACCCAAGTGGCCCAAGCTTGATGAGGAAGAAAGCCCCAGCATGAACGTCATACTCCTTGTGACTCAGGACTTATGACTTTGATGACTTTGAACATATCACAGCTGTATATTGAAAACTTGTTTGTAGGAATTGACATTGCATGTTTGTAGTGAAATATGTAACGAAGTAGGAAAGAAAGAACTACAAGCAAAAAACCCAAAAGAATAGTCTTATGGTTGAGCCAGTTAAAGGGAACAACAAAGCTAAGTCTTTATGTAAGGAGTTTTATCATCTCCTGAAACATGAAAACTGCTTAAAAAGGCTTCAGTAGACAACCAAGGTTCAGGTTCTGTGTTTCTGTGATTACCTTCCTGAAGAGCTGAAAGAAATTAATGAAATGCCTTCCTTGAAACTCCTAGCTGAATGCTGCATAAGGCTCTTAAACTGACATTTCAAAATGATACTACAGTCAAGCATAAAAAAAAAAACAACACACATACATATGCAAGAAAGCACTTACACATCAAGCATTTGAGAGGGTTTTGGAATACAGCAGCTAGACTGCAAAGCAGCACTGCTGGAAAATTAGAAATATAGAGATTAAAGAAATTTTACTAAGATGGACTGAAAAGTTAAAACTTTTCTTATATATCTGATATCTATGACTGTCATGTTTTTTAAATGTTCAAGGTTTTCCAATATAATCTACAAGAAAATAAACAAGATTAAATTAATATTCCTGGGTGTTGCCTTTTACCTGAAGAGCCTAATATTGGTCAATCATCTGTATTTGTTTAATCTGCAGGAAGGGAGTTCTTTAATTTCAAGTTTAAATCACACACTTGAAGTATGGGGGGTTCAGTTGTTTGTTTGGATAGTTTGCTATTTACCAAAATTTTAGGCAAGGTAAAGATACCAATGAGATGGCATAATTCAGAAATCCTTATGCTTCTCTGCACTATATTAAAAATCAAATCAACATCAGCCTTTTGTCAAAGCAAAAAAAATACCAGCGTGCATAATATTAAGATATTCTGATACATCTTATGCCACTGCTGATAGAATCATGCTGCTGGCATATTTAAAATGAGCCATCAGTCACACAGAGAGACAATAACAAGCACTTTGTTGTCAATTTTCCGATCCAGATAACCTTAAAATGAAAAATTGGAATACAGAGTGAAAAAAAAATGCCATGATCTAATAATTGTATGTATTACCATGATACCAAATATATTGGCTAATGTGCAATACTAACATATGTATGAACATGCTTTTATTAAAGAATTAAAGAATCATAAAATCACACAATGGTTTGGGTTGAAAGGGGCCTTAAAGATCATCTAATTCCAACCCCCCTGCCATGGTCACAGACACCTTCACCTAGATCAGGTTGCTCAAAGCCCCATCCAGCTTGGCCTTGAACACTTCCAGGGATGAGGCAGCCACAACTTCTCTGGGCAACCTGTGCTACCATCTCACCACCCTCACAGTGAAGAATTTCTTCCTATTGTCTAATATAAATCTCCCCTCTTTCAATTTAAAGCCATTCCCCCTTGTCCTGTCACTACATGCCCTTGTAAAACATCCCTCTCCAGTCTTCTCACAGGCCCCCTTTAGGCACTGGAAGACTGCTATAAGGTCTTCCCTGAGCTTTTTTTTCTTCAGGCTGAACAAGCCCAACTCAGCCTGTCTTCATAGAAGTGCTCCAGCCCTCTGACCATCTTCATGGACCTCCTGTGGACTCACAAAACAGGTCTAGATCCCTCTTGTGTTGGAGGCTCCAGAGCTGGACTCAGTACTCCAGGTGGTGTCTCAGAAGAGTGGAGTAGAGGGGGAGAATCACCTCTCTCGATCTGCTGGCTATGCTCCTTTCAATGCAGCTCAGAATAAAGATGGTTTTCTGGATTGCAAGTGCACCGTTCTGGCTTATGTTGAGCCAACACCTCCATGTCCTTTTCCTCAGGGCTGCTTTCAATCCGTTCTCCACCCAGCCTGCTGTTGTGCTTGGGGTTGCCCCGACCCAGGTGCAAGATCTGGTACTTGACCTTTTTGAACTACATGAGGTTCGTATGGGCTCACCTCTCAAGCCTATCAAGGTTCCTCTGGATGGCATCCCTTCCCTCCAGTATGCCAACTGTATCACACAGCTTGGTGTCATCAGCAAACTTGCTGCTGTTTTACTCAACCCCACTGTCCATGTTGCCAACAAAGATATTAAACAGCACCAGTCCTAGCACCCACCCCTGAGGAACACCACTTGTCACTGGCCTCCATTTGGACATTGAGCTGTTCATCACCACTCTCTGTGACCATCCAGCCAATTCCTTATCTACCAAGTGGTCCGTCTGTCAAATCCATTGATTTAGGTATGATATTATAACACTGGAGAATTAACAAAGTGGTGAACTAAAGAATCTGTCTTAGGATGGATCAATTTTAATATTAAAATTTTTGTTAGCCTTCTTAATGCAAGAAGTATGATAATGTACTTAATTTCTAACATGAAGGCATGAGAAAGACATGAGATAATTAGAATACTGCTCATGAAGAGACAGTTCATCTTTAGAGATGGCAGAGGAAGAATGAAATTTACTGAAACAATGCCTAGTCATTTACTTGAGGCTGATAAGAAACTGGGGACTCATTGGATAGAAGCAGAAGAGATATAAGGCCAGGATATATTAACTGTTAATAAGGTGGTTGTAAGCTACCTGATGAAGATATGAAAATAAACAAATATAATATCAGGATATAGAAAACACAATATAGAGCTAAGGTAATATTACAGTCTGCCCCCAGTTTATATACTGGGCATGACTTGATGTGGTCTGGAATAACTCTTTGGTTAGTTTGGGTCAGGTGTCCTGTCTGTGCTTCCTCCAGGCTTCCCCTCCTCCCTGGCAGAGCATGAGACTCAGAAAGTCCTTGGTCAGAGTAAACATTACTGAGCAGCAACTAA
>JANHGB010011811.1:0-22293 GCA_026283785.1 Coracopsis vasa | reverse complement strand
ATCCTTGGCAGTGTTCAAGGCCAGGCTGGACAGGGCTTGGAGCAACCTGCTCTAGTGGAAGGTGTCCCTGACTGTGTCAGGGGGTTGGAATTGCATGAGCTTTAAGGTCCCTTCCAACACAAATCATTCTATGACTCTACGATTCTATCCAAAGCTTAAACCAATTACAGAACCCTATAAAGGGGGAAAGTGGAGATCCTCAAGAGCTTTGGTTTCTTTGTCCTAATAACAGAGAAGTATCAGTGCAGTGAATGAGGACCCAGAAGGGGCTCTTTCTTTGGAAGCTCTCTTCTAGCCAGGTTAACCCTTGGCTCCTTCAGCTGAGAAAAGCCTCAAAAGAATATGAAATAGGAAGAAAAAAAGATTTTTGACTCCAAACCCACCTGTTTCTTGTTAGAATTTTCTTTTTTGTAATGCTGAAGTCACAAATGTAATCATTTAGCCTCCTAGCATAGAATTCATATTGTCTTCATCTTAAATACAGACAACAAGCTCGGTGTACTTCACTGTCCCTGAAAATACGAAGTCAAATAAAAATGGTGTGGCAAATAAACATTTATATGGCTGCAATCCCAGCAGGTCAGGGAACAGAAGATGTTGGATTGTGTTTATTATGCAAAAGTAAAGATCAGTTTTGGAGCTTAACTACATGAGGAAAAAGTACAGGTGTTGCCCAGTGCCTCTCTGCTACAGGCCAACAGAAGAGGCACAACCAGGTAAATAAATCCATGTGGCCATCATACACACTTAGTTGTGAAACGCAACTGGGGGCCATAAGTAGAAAGGCCAGAAAGCACATCTGCCACTACTTGTGTGCCTGATAAAAGTGTGCAGCCAATAGGAATTAACTGTTCTATTGCTTGTGCCAGGCCCTTTTTCCAAAGTCAACATTTCATACGGAACGACGTCAACTGCGACTGACAGATCAAGGACTCTGAGCATGCACATGTGGGCTCTGCACGTAGCCGTCCAGGTTACGCAGGCCACTCTTTCTCTCCTTTTCGGGCAAGTTTTCCTGTATGGAGTGCTCCAGGAGATATTTTGTCTCAATCCTGCTTCTGAGATAAGGCTTTAGTAAGAATAAATAAAAACCCAAGGATTCCCTTTAACTCCATCAGAAGCACCAAGAGGTAGCAACATGTCCCTTTAATTTCATCAGAAGCACCAAGACATAGCCAACTAAAGGAAGATTTTAGGATGCGAAGGAAACTTTTGGTCCTGCTAATACTACACATTTTAACAGGAAAGGAGGAAAATCAGTGAACAAAGGATTTGCACCATGGAGGATTTGAATCGGGATTTTGCACCATTCCTTCAGCTCTAACAGCTTTCCAGTGAAAACATCCAGTTTACAGTAATATCCAGGATGTTTGGACTATTTTTGTCAGGGGATTACATCTCTCCATCTATCTCTCCCCAAGCCAGAACGTGTCTGTTTTCTAAGCGCACCTGATGCTGACTCACTCACAGACTGCTCTGGATGCTGTAAAGCCATGAAAGCAGATTTGACAAGGCTGCTTAATTTCTAATTTGCAGTAATTAGATGGAGACGAATCCAAGTTCTAGTGGCATATTCTTGGTGTTCTGTTACCGCTTTAATACACTCATCAATGTTATGTAAACAGTTTTATAAACTTCATATAGCAGATGGCAATTCTTGGACCTGTACCATTTCGAGTGTTTATAATAAAGTTACACAATGTAATTCATACAAAAGCCAAGTGCAGAAAAAAATATTATGGTTTCCAAATTTCACTTGTGATCCAGTGAGTAACTACAGCAATAGCTTTACATTAGTACAGCAACCACAAGTCAACAACGTTCCGCTTCAGTCGGGCAAGTTATTGTAAAGTATGTGAACCAGGCAGTAGACAGCAGCAGCATGGTCATTCAGCACACCAATTACTTACTGAAGTTTAATTGCATTCATTATTTTACACTAGCTATTGGCATACAACATTGCTTAAGAACAGTAGTATTATGTGTGTTTCACCCCAAATATACTAATAGTTGAAGATAAAATTGGTAAAAAGAGAAGAAGTTAATGTTGTATGAAATCAGGCTACTATATGAATGTGCAGATTCATGGTAAACTTTAAATATATACCCACAGAAGACATGTCTTTAAATAAACTGCTCTCCAACAGGACTTAGGAAACCCAAGTCACTTGTGAAAGGGACAATTAGAACTGCAATGAACCAAGAGCTGACACTGTCCAAAAGTATGTGAGGAAGCTGTATCTTGAAATGGTGTGTTTCAGTCTACAATACTGAGAATAAGGAAAGGATTCATGGAAAGGATTAGGATGCTACAAATCATATGGAACATATGAATAGGAGTCTGTTTCCACATATCAATAGGGGTTTAATTTCTGAATGAGAAGCTTAAGCAAGGGCACATTCCTTTGTAAAACATCCCACGGGTTTCCTAGAAGACACAGACTTGGTAACATCCTCAGTTCTGATTTTATTCAATAAGTTCTTATAAATCTGTGATGAACATTTCATTTAGTGCTTAAAAGAGAAAAATATAGGGATTAATTTTGAGGAGTATAAAAAAAATAAAGTTCATGATAGGTAGAAAATGAAATACTCTCATTCTACAGAGAAACTTATCAAGAACTGGTTGTAACTTCTCAAAGTTTGCCACTCTGGCTGCTATCTGAAACCAAGATTTCCCAGGGAAAGGAGAAATAATCCTCAAACAGCTGGAACCCATCCTGGAGATACAAAATAAATCACTTGCAAGTGAATTCCACACTGAAAAGCTCTAATCAGTACTCTATACAACCAACAAAACAAACAAACCCCAGAAGGAACATTAACATCCCTGGTAACTGGTGTCTACTAATTGCAGAGCATCAGGACAGCTTCAATGGGAAGGGAGAGACTCAATAGGATTGTCTGATAAATCTACTACCCTCAAACACTCCACACAGTGTTCTTGACCCTGTAGGTCACAACCTTTTGCTCCCAAGTCACTCATGCAAAGGGGGATAAAGAGGTTTATCCCATTCTATTAAATCCTTGTAATTATTTGTTACGGTTTTAAGTCATCTAGCACTATACACACAGTTATTTGGTGAATCACACATGTCCTTTTCAAATGAAAATACAATAAACAAAATGGTTGTAATTTAAAAACCTTTAAGATAGCCCAAACTTTGTAAGTTTAATTACTTTCATATTTATCTCCTAAGAACACTGTGCAGTAGACAAATTACAGTAGACAAATGAGATATAATAGCTTCCAATGATGCCTAAACCAAACAAATGTGAATTATTTCACAATGAACGGACATTAGAAATTTATCTGAAGTTTAAATCTACAACAAAGATGGGAAAATCACATACTGGGCATGAAAGCCAAGGCACCATCAGAGAGCAGCACAGTCATAAATAAGTCTTTGGGTAGTCAGTTTTCATTCTCAAATTCCACATCACTAACAGTTTGCTGTCAAATATAATATTTCTTTTATGGTGTAATTTAGCTGAAATCTGCCAAGTGCACTGTATAAAAGTGATTACTTCACCTTATGAATCACTTTTCATCAACATACTTTTAAATACAGCTGTGAAACTTTTGTTCTAGAGAAAAACAACCATTTTACATTGTTGATTTATCTGTGATGGGAGCAAGGGTGGAGTCTGGGGACTTGGGATGTTTTCTTTTTTTGTATTCATTTATTTGTTCAGTATTTTGAGTCTTAACTATTCCTTTTATAAATACCATTTCAAAATGCATTAAAATATGTGCATTTTTATCTTGCAAAACAACGTTATATGGCAATCAGTGATGAATGTGTTTCATGATGTACTTGCAAGAAATTGGCTCATAAGAAGCAGTCAAGTGAGTCTGGGGGTGGAAAAAAGTCTCACATCCAGTCTGGAATATCAGAGTTCTGGACATTAGGGAGTACATTTTAGCTGTATTTCTAATTCTAGTACTAATGGTGAGGTCTAACTTGCCCTAGAGACATGTCCTCCTCAAGGGCCATGTCTTGCAGCACTGCCAGATGTAGACTCACAGTTTGAAAGGACAAAATAGCCAATGTCTATCCTACTCATGCCAAATCCTGCCAGAGTAGTTCATTAATTCTTTCCTCATTTTCAGATGCATGCTCCATCCCTATGGGCCAGCAGTAAATATGTACAAGAAAGTTTAACATATAAGGAGCAGAGGAAAGTTCATTACAAGCAATTTGCACCATGAATAGCCCCAGTGCTTTCTGAGCTGCTGGAGAAAATGTTCCCAGTGGGGCTTTTTTTGTGTGTTTATATAATGTGGACACAATTACACTATTTAAAAGATCTTCTCTGGAAGGCAATCCTCCAAAATGTTGTGTACTGCTATTTCCAGTGCAAGTATTCCAGAGTCAGGAGACTTCTTCAAGCAGTGTTAATGGCTAGGAGGGTCAAGAACTCTGTAGGTACAACCTTGACAAAGCAGCACATGCCTTAAGCTTCAGAGTATTTGTGTGGTGAAGTCACAGAGGCTCCACAGAGCCTCTCAATTTTTCTTGGGTCATTTTAGGTCTCTCTTGATCAACTCTATCCTTTTATTTTATCTACAATGCACCTCAGGCCTTCCTACACCTTGCAAATGGGTAATGCACAGGTTGCAGAGCACCCTTCCTCACGTGGAAGGCACATTAAGACATAAGAGGCTCTGCAGTGTTGGCATCAACTAAGACGACTGAGTAACCCTGCACCTCTGCATTAAACCTATTGGCTCGCCAGGACAGGTTTCCACATGTTAAGAAACCATGAGGAGAAATGCACGTACGCACACTGGAGTTGCTGGTGCTTTGTATAATGAAGCTGTAGAGACAGACCAGGGAGAAAAGGCATCTTCTATCTTCTCAGATTCATGCTGCACTCCTGGAGGATACAGATTCTCCTACTGGACATAAACGCTGCCCAGCCTGTTGAGGTTTGTACACAAGGTATTCCTGTTGTCTCATCAATGTGGAATTTGCATGGTTGCAAACAGTAACTTAACTTCAAAACTGATATTGCAATGATGTTCCAAATTAAGAATTAACAATATTAACTTGTTCCTCTGATACTTCGAAGTTTTGAAACCAGGTACTTCCATGCAAAATACAATTATTTATTCATTCAATGATCAAAACCTGACCTAAGCATTTTGTGAGTTCAATAAATGATACCTCCCACCACTAAACATATCCACAGAAATTTTACCTTACGTTTAAATACAAGTGAATTATATTCTTTTAAACATTATTCTTTTAAAGAAAATCATACTCCACCACAGAAGACAACAAACAAGACTGGTCTCTGTGTTCCCTCCCCTGGATCAACAAAGGGGAGAGTGCCTTCTGCTTCTGTAAACTCTGTCTTTTATAGCCCCCTGACTAGAAGCAGGGTTTAAGAGGGGAAAAAGGACCTTAGGTGTGCTTTCAGCATTGGGCTGAATTTCAATCAGAGAAATTCAATCAGAGAAATAATTATTTTATTCATCAATAATATAACATTTTCTGTATGCTTTTAATTGAGTTGAACTATTTTTATGAGATGAGTTGATTCTTGAATGAATTTGGCATCTTAAGTCAGCTGTATGTTTTCATGTCTTCTACAGCTCAGATCTTGAGTATTTGCGTATAGATAGCATTTTGTTGCTATTTACCTCATTTGCCAGCACATCATAGCACATCATGGTTAACTTCTCCTCTCCCTTCAAGTTATCTTTTGTTATATAAAGAAATTTATCTTCTTTATCTATTAATAGTTTTGGGGGGTTTTAAGTAAGCTGTATTGAGAAGGGTGCATATAAACAGTTATACCTTTTTAGAAACAGGAAGAATACCAAGACTTTTAAATACGTTCTTGCCCACACAGGTTTGAATGCATTTTGATCATCTGCATTCAAATTCCCTAACTATGGATAAAGAACATGAAAGCAGCAAAGTGTTTAAGAACAGCTAGGTTAAATACGCTTTGGGGTTTTTTTCATCAGTAGTTAAATCAACAAGGTTGGACAGAGCTTGGGTGACATGGTCTAGTGTGAGGCGTCCCTGCTCACGGCAGGGAGTTGGAACTGGATGATCTTAAGGTCCTTTTCCAACGATAACCAGTCTGTGATTACAGAAGCAAACAAAGCATATTCCACAAGTGCAACAACCTCATGTGTTCTCTGGCATCTACAAAGGACGGGTTCACCCGGGAGCCTGCGATCATCAGTACATTTGTCTTGTCTACACAGCTGCTTATTGTGATGAAAACAGCAGAATTCTCTCTATCTTTGGGACCTTTATGCTCTGCAAATATGACCAAAAGTGGCTCTGGGGTTCAAAGGTTCCCAGGAAGGAGACTGGCAGAGACACAAGACAGTGCTGTTGCAAACATCCCTCCTCCTTTGGAAACGAGGCGAAATGCGGCTACAAGGTCAGGATTTCACTTGACAAAGACACATGAGGGTTTTGCAGTTATCTCCCCCGACAGAAATTATGTCTGCTAAAAGGCTAATGTGAAAAAGATACACTTAAGAAAAACAAACTCACCCTGAATCTTATCTTTTTCACATCTCATCATCTGTTTTTGTGGGAAGTTTCTATTAACATGTGTTCACAATATGATATGCAGAAGTTGCGTATCAAATTCAATCCATTATATTTGGAAATAGAGACTCTTATAAATAATTTTTTTACCCCCTTTTTTCCTCAGACTGCCTCATCCCATAGGCACAAGGTAGCTCAATTTTGAATCCACAGTGAATCTGAAAATCACATTATCACATTATGTCTTAAAAACTCATGAAATGAGTAGTTTTAAAACTTAAATGAGACATTTTCTACACAGATACACCATGACTACAGAGTCGTAACAAGGTGCAAAACATTCAAGGAAACGAATGGAAAACAATCCAGAGCCATATCTTGTTTGCCTAAATCACTGCTTTAACGTGTATGATAACTTGAGCTGTGAGTACCTCCCCAAAATCCCCATACTCCATAAACACACCTATGCAAAACTCTAACAGTGGACGTGTATATAAACCACATTATAAAATAAATATAATCTATATGATGAATTATGACTCAGTCCTTACCCTTCTCAGCTCCCAGTGTTAGTTGAAAACATTACACCAGCTGGCACAACGACGTATATGTGTATAAATTCATATGTATTTGCATGCAAACAGAATGGTACTGGTAAAAATGTACTTATTTCTCCAAGAGGGGTCCCAATGAAACTTCAGAAACTACGACAGAAGGGAAAATTTGCTGCTTGATGCTGTTTCTTGTTTGTAATGTTTGGAAATGCTTTTTCTCAAGGTTACATCACTGGGAAAGAGCCTGTTAGTTACTGCAGCATAACTCACACAGTCACAACATGAAAGCAAACATTATAAACAACATTTCCACTTGCAGATAAATGCAGAATAAAATGGGAATCTAGGTGAAACAGGAAAGCATTAAGATTTGGGCTATCTGTATTGTCCTCATCTTTAAATGAGGTTCCCAAAATGAGAGAATCATACTTTGTTTTCCTGTTGATGTTTTCTAAAATGAAGAATACATGGTGGTCCATTCTACCACCCGACATGGTATGCCAGAAAGGTGTGAGGTTTTACTGAACTTTGCCAAATTCCTTTATGAATCACAGTCATCCATGATAACACACACACACACACACACACATATTTCTCTGGCTTCTCCTCTAGTAAGGTTAAAATTTCTGTTAGCTGCCATGCCCATACTGTGGCAACACAGAGAGCAGGTTGGAAAGAGATTGTATTGCAGGATCATGCCCATTCTTCTTTTTGAGTGATTAAGTGCAACTATCCCAAGAGTAAGTACATTTAATTCTCAGCAAGGAACATACATTTCTGATACGCAAATCTTCTGCTGTGCCCTTATTCCAGAAATTCATCAGGCTTACTCACTGTGAAGCCTTTCACTAAGGAGGATACAGAAAGAAAGGGAAAAGAAAAGGTGGATTTTCCTTTTCTAAGCAAGGCGCACTCAGGCAGTTCAAGACTCGGTTGATTCTATTTAGATTTGAGAGACGTAAAACATGACTTCAGATCTGGGTGGTCTGTGCAATGTCCAGGAATACATGAATTGGCTCACCTTCAAGACAATATTTTTCTGATTTCTTCAACTAATAAATCACATTCACTTTTGCAGTAAAATCACAGGGTAGTTAGTGTCTGACAACACCATTCCCCTCCATATACTGCTGGGTGTATCACTGATATCCACGTGTCTCTTCAATTCAAAGTAGTGGGATCACTTCAGTAAAGCTATTACTACAGTTGGATGAGTGGATAAAAGGTTGGAAGGTTCTGCTTTTATACAACTTTATAAACAGATCAAAACCCTGACTTTAATCATGCCCTAAGAAAAAATCCCAAAATCATTTCTCCCTCTGTAAAATTAGAGCTATGGGAGATGTGTAGATCGTATTTTTTAGCCAGAGCTCTGCTGAAGCCAGGAGAAATGTAACAATGCAGAAAAGAGCTGTGAAACTGAGCCCTGCCATAAACTGCTGAAGAAATCGCTGCATCAAGCAACTACCTTCTGTAAGATGCTTTCTTTGACAAAACCAGATTGACAATAACACAAACGTCTGTACAGTGCTCCAAACATCTTCATAGCACCCTCAGGTTTATTCTACATTTCCTGGCTCCCAACTGTATCTGATTTTTACAGGAAAACAATTAAGTACTAGTAAATACTATGACTACTTTTTTCCCTGTATTCCTGATGTGAATATGAGATATTTCAACAGTAAATTTGCCAAATACAGTATTTAATTTTGAGTCTAAACCCCACAGTATATCAGTTTTAACTTTGTAGTAAGCATCCATATTAAACCATTATAACATCGTGCCACCCAACACACACTGGCCAAACACTGTATTTAAAGAAACACTGTCAGTCACCTGGCTTAAAATAATAAATTGGTGGAGGAATGGGGAGAGAATGAATCTAAAACTCGATTTCTTCTGCAAGTCTGGCATAATTATACATGCTATTTGTGCTGCAGCTTTCCACCATCAAACATTCGTTAACAGGTTATCTCACCCAAGTTTTCAAGCACCTTTTAAACCAAAACAACTTCATTTTTAAGGATCAGAACATCACTTGCTAATACATGAGATCTCTAACAACATATATCCAGCAACAGGCCCACTAGATGCCCACCAACACACACCATTTCTCAAGACCACATCAGGAAACGCACTATTGCAAGCAGGACTCAAATCAAGCCTAAGGAAAGAAATTCCTTCTCTTCAATCCCCCAACATCGGATTCACGACCCACACACCATGGACTACTCAGCAACCTGCTCCCTGTCACATTTTAATAGGTGCTACATCAAACTGATGATCCCTTGTGGTTTTTCAGGAAGAGAGGGTCACTTATACATGTCCTAAATTCATGACCTCCATACATCCAACCAGACTTAGACTTGCCTACATATTATGGGGCCTCACTGCAGGCACACTTGGCTACATATCTGAAGACTGTTCCTATTTCTTGTGGCTACACCAGATCTATAGGGTTTGGTTTGCCCCTTTGTAAGACATGCTACACCCTGCAAGGACAGTACTCTGCTGTTCTGAGATCACTAAAGCATCTTCCTCCAAGGAACAGGGCAACTGCTTGTTAATTAGAAGATTTAAAATACACATGGACCTTATTTAATGAAATAGTAGTTTGACACATGTTCGCCACCTCCCCCAGCTATACAGTCTATCATTTTTCCATCTTACGTATCAGGTTCCTGCTCTTCCAAGACTTTCCATAGGCATGAGAATGAGGAGCTAGCTCCTCTGCTCCTGGGGAGGGCAGGTCAGGCACAGAAGACTTGTGGTGCAGACCTGGCTCTGATGGGCACCTCTGGCTACACAATCTCATTCTGCAAGCACGGATCAAGCAGTGGAGGAAGATGGAGATGGGATGAGGTTAGTCACCCATGATCTATACACCATTGCCAGGGCTCCAGCTGGGTTAAGCATTGCGTGACAGACTTGCAGCCCTGATCAAGTCCCTGATTTACGTTTTGGCACGCTCCATCAGCTCTGCTCAGCAGGACTAGATGAATCATTGATCTGTTCCAGTACAGTAATTCCTATGTATGTTCATAACCTTGGAAGAATCTATATAGAATGTGAACACACACTTAGCTTGCACAGTGCTTTAAATGCTGAATTTTATTCATGCTGTGCACTTATTTCGGTGCTGCATTTGTTTAACACAAAATTAATTTGGGGGAGGAAAAATAATCACCTCCTAAGTCTTAATTTAGGTCTTCATTTAAACTTTTTGAGAGATAAACAGTCCATAAATTAACTGTAGCAGACAATGCTGCTCTTAAAAATCCTTAACCAAAGGAAAGCTTCATTGAATTGCTGGATAAAATAAATGTAGCAAGAGAGACAGCCAGCCCTGGAGCATTTTTTTTGCCTCAACTAAACTCATGCAGGTCAGATGCAAACAGGAAAAGAACTCGTATCCAAATGGAAATAAGTCCAAGCGTCAAGGCTCGAAGAGCTCGAGTAACCTCCCAGCACTGCAGAGCCAGGAGCTCACTGGCATCACTTTTTAAAACAAAGGAAAAAGTAAAAGAAAATCAAAATGAGCTATCCTCTTATTCTGCACAAGAGAAAACCCCCATCCAATGTCCTTCATGTACAGCAGGGACCATCAGCATTCTGCAGGATCAGGACTAGCCAAGTGTCTCCTTAATGAGCTTTACAGATGGTTTTCTGAAGCTGTAACCTGCAAAAGCTTCTGAGCACCAGGAGGTCCAGACTCTGGCCACCCCTCGGTGGCCACTGCTTGGTGGCCTGACCTCGTCTTCACAGGCCGGTGCTGCAAGGCTGATATATTTTACACAATACAAATACATTTTCCCCTGTATATATCCCTAGCAGTGTTCAAGGCCAGGCTGGATGGAGCTTGGAACAACCTGCTCTAGTGAAAGGTGTTCCTGCCTGTGGCAGGGGGTTGGAACTGGATGAGCTTTAAAGTCGCTTCCAACCCAAACCATTCTATGCTATTTTCTAATGCAGAATCTTAAGTTATTTCAAGTAATAGAGGGCTTCTGTGTATATATACACATATAGATACAACATATGGTATTTATATACAAAATATTTTAGCTCAAACTATTCTTTGAATTTGAGCAATAGTTCTTCAGGAGGAGGAAAACAGAAGTATCAATTAAGGACAAATAATAGAAATGCACATTTTTAATATAATTAAGGGGAAAATTGACAATCAAATTGTTCCAGGAACTCAAAACACACAATCACAGCTTTGGTGGTTTTCCAAAGTCTTGTGTATTTTATATTAAATTAATACAGTAGTATAAGTTAAATCCTTAACATGCACGTTGGAACTAGATGAGCTTAAGGTCCTTTCCAACCCAAACAATTCTATGATTCTATGATCTAATGACAGATGACTTTGTCAAAAGGGATCTCAGAGGTCAGCTCTTTTCAAGTTTGAATATGCTATTTAATAAGACTGCATATAAGAATTCTCAAAAGGAATTTAATGTTATATTCATTTCTTCCTTCCTGAGAAATGCTGCATTTTTCTGTAATGCCTTTCATTGACACCTAGATAACTGCTTTTCAACGGGTGCATGTGCATGCGAATACGCGTATCAGTCACGGTGTTATCTGTAACTCTGAGTACCCGGTGGCGTGTTCAGCATACTTTTAACAATCACTGCTATGTGATTTGATTGCGAGGATGCTTTAAGAAGAGGGAAATGTGTCGGGTTATGCACAAGATATGATTTCAAGGTGATTCTAGAAATTATTAATTTATATTTCAAAATCAGTATCTACTGTCTGTGAATCAAATGTGTCTGAAATAAAGATGCACCGAGACCATGAGAATGCAACAGAGAGTCTCCAGGCTGCTTTGGCGACTCGCAATAACAACTTCTGGGTAACTCAGTATATGCTTCCCAAAGACAATCTATAACATATATACAGACAGCAAACCCACTGTAAATGATAACACCTGCAACTTCAGCTTGTCAATCATGTCATGTGAGCAAAAGTTTCTTATGCAGCCAAAGAAAAAAGCAAGGATATTGGGTAAAAAACCCAGAATAATGTATTCCTGCACTTTCCCTTTATATTTATCAGTTATTAAACCAAATTTGAGCACTTACTAACATGCTAAACAATTTTGATAATTGTCTAAAGAAGACGATGGATATAAAATGGGATGTTAGCCTATAACATTTATATTTATATTAGAGTAGTATAGCTTGGGGGCGTCTGTGGTGAGTTAACTGATACTGACACTGCCTTGTCACCAACTCACAGCACATGGAGTATAGTGGAAACTTTCACACTCTTACCAGAAGCCACAAATAACGCTCCAAACATCTTAATAGAGCTGAGAATTCAGCTTTCAACATAAGGCTTACCCTCTGCTTGCACCCGTGAGAAGAGGTGTATCAGCAAGAAATTATCAGCAACCTGTCAGTCTGTACTACAGAGTGACAACAGAGGATGAGTTAAATTCCAACTTCATTAAGTCAGCTTTGGAAGGTGACAAGTGCAGAAAACCCAACAGTGGCTCTTTCACGTGGACAAATCAGATCACTGGGGAGTTTTTTGCCTTTTTTTATCAACTATTTTTACAAAATTGGAAGAATAAACCTAAAACAGAATTCCAGAATGAGGCTGTTCCATTTATTTCTACATTCTGGTTTCAAACATGTCAATAATTTAGTTTCTCCTCAAGTGCTATAGGCAGTTACCTATTTATTTAGCTCTTTTTGGAGCAACAGAGAAAAGAAATGCTAAACCAGGAAATGAATAATTGTAAAAACTACCTGGTATTTCCATTGTACAACTGAAGAGATTCCAAGATTGACAAGATTTCAAACTACCTTTAACAGCAGCTGTTAAGTAAAGGTGTGGGCTACAATCATGTTTCTTCCTTTCTTTCTACAGCAGACCTTGCACTCCTAGAACAAATACATACATGCGTGTTTATGTTGCATTAAATCACAGAGGTGTTTCAGTTACTCCTTAGCATGTCACATCCCTCTCATAACCAATCTTTGTTGCTTCAGTGGCATATTATTTATATTGCCAGCAGTCCAGCCTCATAAATTCTACCAGTAATTCTATTGATCTTTAGGTCCTTTCCAACCCTAACTATTCTATGATTCTATGATCCTACTACTGGCAGCTAGGTGACACACAAAACTTAACATTCCTAATGGATTCTCTTTAAGGAGAATCCTTCATAACCCTTATGAGGGAACAATTCCTGCAGGCAACAGAAATTTGATTGGTTTAAAAGAAATCTAGTACAAATACTAAAACTTATGTCAGTTTGATACCACCCATTTAGTCTCCACTTACAAATACTTGCCCATCTGAGTAGTCAACATGCAGTCCCAGAGAATCAGAATTACACTTCCACTTGGATCACAAGTTACACAGAACAAGCACATAAAATTACAAAGAGGTAAAACAAGAAATTTCACATAGTCCATTCTCCCATCAAAAACAAGGACTGCAGCTCTACCATCTGTGTTTAACCTGGTATTCCATGATGGAATGATGGAATATCTATCCCACTGTTAGTGAAGCTATAATATTAGAAAGTTTCTCTGATATAATTATTTCCAACCTGCTTCAATTTGCTTCAATTTTAGTCTATTATTTCTTTTCACCCAAGAGAATTCATTATTGTTTTCCTCATTAGAGAAGTCCTGCATACGTAAGAAGGCTATTATCTGCCTAGACTTTCTCCAGACTGAATAAAACACTGCAAGCAATTTCAAGTTCCTCACAGAATATGGTCTACAAATTCTCATCATGATCATTCAAATGATCATTTTCATTGTGCTCTGGGCTCTGAACAATTTGTCCATGTATGGACTGAATTCTGTTACTCCAGCTGACGCTATTGACACTGAAGAGAGGTCGGTGGTAACTTGATGTGCTTTGCATGCTGTACTTTGATCTATATACACAATTCCAATTGGTTTTTTCCACATCCTGACACTTTGACTCACATTCATAGAATGCTTTGGGTTGGAAAGGACCTTAAGATCATCTAGTTCCAAACCCCCTGCCATGGGCAGGGACACCTCACACTAGGCCACGCCACCCAAGGCTCTGTCCAACCTGGCCTTGAACACTGCCAGGGATGGAGCATTTACCACTTCTCTGGGCAACCTGCACCAGCACCTCAACACCCTCACAGTAAAGAACTTCTTCCTTATCTAACCTGAACTTCCTCTGTTTGAAGCTATTCCCCCTTGTCCTATCGCTACAGTCCCTGACATTAACTCATAGGCCCTGCTATGAAGAGCTGTCACCTGCAAAGAGGTTCCAAATTCTCCATCTGTACAGTTATTTCTTTCTCCCAAAGTGCAGAACCTTCCATCTAATTGCATCCTGTATTTGGGACATATTTCTCCAATTTGGCACACTGTTTTGAATGAGGTATTTATTAAATCTGTGGATAAAACCAGACATCTCAGAAGACTGATTGGTCTGAGTACAAGTTTACAGATTACCAGGATGATGATTTAGGGTTGATAATAGATTATAGATGGAACCAATTATCCCTGGACAATACTTCCACTGTGACAGCAAACTCACTACTCTAGAGTTAACTAGGAGTTTAACTAGGAGCTGTTTCTACTGCGTACTTTGAGGCCTTGCTTATGAGAATGTCACATGAGAGTCTGTCTAAAGACTTACTGAAGAGATATGATATCCTCTATTACTTCTGAATCAATGAAGTCTCTTATCTTCACAGAAGGAAGCCAGATCGACTTGACACAATTCATTCTTGACCAATAACCGCACACTGTTATTCAACTCTCTCTCTCCCAAGTGTCTTCAAAGAGTGTATTTGAGGAATGATCCCGAATTTTTGGCATTTGCATGATCCTGGGCTAAACATTACTTTAATGTTTCAGTAAAAAAAATTAAATATGCTTTCATTCAAATACATACAGAAAAAAGTCTCTCAGTATCTTGACTTAGCAGAAAACTGCTATTTAAAATACCTAAGGTATTCTTCTTGCTTTAAAAAACACAAATTTTAAACTAAAATACATTAATTCTTACTCTTTGGAGCAAAATCTCAACTATGAATATGACTGATTTAACTTAATGCATTTTCAGGTTTTCCCTCACTCACTATTTACTTACACAATTCTCTTACTCATACCAGAAGTGAAATTCAAGCGTCTTAAAAATCCACTGAAAACCTGCCATTGAATTTTTGAATCACAGTTCCACCTGATGATTAAACCCATGATTTGATACAAATGTTAGTAAGAGCAGATCGAGATTCTGAATTACAGTTTGCTATTACACTAATCAGGTCTGGTTAGTTTGGGGCAAGGATTATTTAGGCTAAAAATATCAGACTAGAAACCGTTCCTCAGTAAGGTTTCTAGTCAATATGTCAAACACATGAAACAGAATAAAGAATGTCTCATTCTTCATGATATCTGAAATGGCCCATAAAGTCTCAGTTTCACAGAAGAAGCTGGGTTTTCACAGCAGTCTCTTTTACTGTGAAATTGAGACTTTATAAACTGAAGCATGTCTGTGAAAATCATCTATGACATAATTTATACTCTTCTAACCAAAGGACGTATAAGCAGAAGGTAGAATGAAGAAAAACGATGTAATTCAATGTTTATAAAGTAGCAGACATTTGACAGGCTTCAAATTATGTCCAGGATACACTGATTGATACCATTATCCCTTAGTGTTTTCCCTGACATTTTATCTTAGGGCCAAAAGCCAAAAACCGACCACAAGCATCTAACCACAAAGTAGCTCTTATTTTCCTATTCTAGTCAGCAATTAGCTCACAGGAACAAAATCTCAAGTATTTCCAATACCTGTAGTTAAAAATATGCCTGTTTCTAAAATGAAATATAAATGTCATGTGTTAAAAGCTTTATTTGGAACTTCAGTTTTTAGACTGCAAATACATATTCAAGTTGTGCAGTAATTAAATATTTGTGTGCAACACTTACATAAAGACTATATATTTTATAAATACCTAAAATACCAAAACACGGTGTCTAATGTAATGTAATTGCCTTCTGCTTTGCATGCAATGGAGGTTTTCTGCCCTGCCTGTTATCAAATCAGAAACATGTGATGAGTGTGAGTTATCAGTTTAGGACTTACATTTCATGATCACAATGGTGTCTGCAAGAACTACAGATCAATGTCTCCACAAAGGACTGCAGCAATCAAATAAACCCAGGTATCATTCAAACGACAAGCAGAGATTTCTGCAATCTAACCTACCCTCTAAGAACTGTGATTTATTTCTTGTGTGTCCATTCCTTTCCTCGATGCATTTTGCAAATGAACAGATTGTTCTTACAAGTTGCAGAATTGCTGCTCAAAGGGATCTCTCCTTTCTTTAATGTCAGGAGGATTCTGGTTTTGTGAATTAAACAAGCAACTACACAGACATACCCCTCAGCTCAGCAAAACTAGGTAACCGTTTTTAATAGAGCAGCAGTAAAATCAGGAAGAACTGACAGAAAACAGTTGGGAAAAAGAAATCAAGCCAAGGAGCTGAAAAAGTAAAGAGAACAGAACAAATAAGAGTGCAAAATGTGTTGATAATTTCTCCAAGTGATAGAGGAGCCAACAAGGAGAGGGGCTCTGCTGGACCTTGTTCTCACCAAGAAGGAGGGGAATGTCAAGCTCAAGGGCAGCCTTGGCTGCAGTGACCATGAAAATTGCAGAGCTCCAGATCCTTAGGGCAGTGAAGAGCATGCACAGCAAATTCACTACCTTGGATTTAGGAGAGCAGACGTTGGCCTCTTCAGTGGTCTGAAGAGCAGATATTTGATAGAGCACCATACAGTAAATACCTGGAAGGAACAGAGGCCCAGGAAAGCTGGTTAATATTCAAGGATCACCTCCTCCTTGGAGATCAGGAGCAACGTATCCCAACAAAAAGGAAGTCAGGTAAAAATACCAGGAGGCCTTCATGGACAAACGAGGAGCTCATGGACAAACTGCAACACATGAAACCTATAGAAGGTGGCAGCAAGAACATGATGGAGGGAAGGGATGGGATCCAGAGGGACCCTGACACACCTAAGAGGTGGCCAATGTCAACAACAAAGTGAAGTGCAAGGTCCTGCACACAAATACAGGTGGAGAATGGGCTGAGAGCAGCCCTGAGGGGAAGGACCTGGGATTGCTGACTGCAGAGAAGCTCAACATGAGCCATGAGTGTGCACTCCCAGCCCAGAAACCAACCATGTCCTGGGCTGCATCACCAGCAGCATGAGATGCCACCTGCAGTCCTGCATCCAGCTCTGGGGCAACAACATAAGAAGGATGGGGAGCTGTTAGAACAAGTCCAAAGGAGGGTCACGAAGATCATCTGGAGCACCTCTCCTATGGAAACAGGCTGGTTTGCCTGAAGAAGACTCCAGGAAGACATTAGAGCAGCTTCCAGTGCCTGAATGGGGCCTGTAAGGAATCTGGAGAAGGACTTTTTATAAGGGCAAGCAGGTACAGGACAAGGGGAAATTATTATTCTGAAAACACTAAATCAACTTCACTTCCACCGCAGCACAGAAGTATGTTTCTCATATCCTAATTGACATGTAAAGCTCCTAGGAAAACATTGCATAAGGTAACAACAAAAACTAATAAAGAAACTTTAACAATTGTAGAGTCTTTTTGTTGTTCAGCTTCTTTTTCCATTCTCTTTTGAAAACTGGTTAAAAAGAGTATTAGGAAGCTGAAGTTCATGTTCCCACTCGCTCAGAAAGCCAAAATATAATAAAAGTATCCAATTCTGCTGGAAAAGAAAATTAAGAATACATCTATTGAGTTAGCGCTTATTTGGCTTCAAACTTTGTCTTGTTATACAGCTGCTTATATCCTGCTTCCTACTTTATTTATCTGACAGCAATTCTGTACCATGCCCCACTTTACAAAGTTAAGTTACATCCTGGAACAGGAATGCATGAGAGATAGCCTCGTGATTTAAGAACTGGACTGGAACTCTATGGCTCAAAGGCTCACAAAATCTCAATCTGACTTTCTGCAGGCTACTTACATCTTCTCCCATAGTACTCCATCTGTAAAATGTAAAGTGTCTCAAATGTATGCGAGTCAACTAACTGCCAAATCTTTACTATATAGCGTACACAGAATAAGCTCACAGAAAAGTAACTTTAAATAAGGAAGGAAATACTAACTTTCTGTAATGTTTGGTGATAATCATAGGCAAAATACATCCTAACAGTTCCGAAATCCTGCAAAACTACAATTCAATCCCTACACCCTGTGAATGGATCTTTTTAGCTCCAGGATTAAAGCAGCCGGAAATGTCATCTACACTCCACTTCCACTCACAGACCTTGACACTTTAATGCCAGGATCAAAGACAGAAATTGAATCTGTGAAGCTCAATTGCTTTCTCATCATCTGACTTCTAATATCAGCCTTGTTCTGACCAGTGCCTTGAGAGCTGGAGCCATATGGGTGATGCGTGGCATCGCCAGCGACCGCATCCCTGCAGAAGGCATTCCAGGGCAGCTACAAGCAGTTTATTCTTGGAGCCTGAGAACCAGAAGCTATTTCCTCTCTTCTATTTCGTATTTAAGGATGACAGGAAGATGATAAACAGCCAAAGCCCAGATACATCGATATGTTAGCAGGACAAAAGCCCTTTGTGATTGATAGACGAAACCCAAAGAAGGGGAGGAGACCCTCTTTCTCTTCCTTTGGGGATGGGTCTGCACAGAGACGCCTGAAACTTTAGCCCTCAAAAGCTTCTCCCTTTACCAGCAGATCACCTTGCAGGTAAACACCTTCCTGGTTCATTGAGTCACTGTTACGTATCTGAAAAAGAATCTCCACTGAAAAGTGATAATGGTGGAAAAATACTCCCTATTGTACAGGCATAATTCTTGTACCGCTTGTGTGCAGGCAACGCGTTTCCTCTCCTGAGGAGGCTGTGCAACTGGATCCAAATACATGTAAAGCAATCTGTTCAAACGAGGACAAGATTTACTGTTGGAAAGAAGAGGCTTAAATAAGCCCCAGCAGCCTATGTACCATATGTCTCAAAGTGACCATACATGGAAAATTAATCTCTTTATATTATATTTAAAAGCTGGTATTTTCTATAAAAGAGTAAACTTATTGATTTAGCAAAGGCAATGAAATATTTGCAATAACTCCTAAAACTCCTAATTATTTCTATAGACTACTTAGTTACACTTTTAACAGCGTATACATGGTACTAAAATCCCTATTTCAGTTGTTTTAAAGCATGCAAAGTGGCATGTGTGCCATGCAAAGTGGCAATGGAAAACATACTTTATGAAAACGTATTCTTCTCTTCCTACAGAGCTATAAAATCCTTGGCATTACTTAATCCACAGGAAACATAAAGCAAGCCATCAGAGTTTCGTGTAAAAGTGGGTTTGTTTCTGTTTAAAGGCAGTGAAGCCCAACTAAAGAGAAGTCACCCACTTTAAGAGTATCTTCTTGACTTTGGACGTGTATATTACTAAGGAACAGATGTATCAGCCTATCTCAGTATGAAAAGTTGCAACCACAAAAAATGTTAGGAGAGATGGGAATTCAACTGAACCACATTTTCTTCACTCACTGACAGCTGACAAAGCAGTTCTGCATACAGGAGAATCAGGAGCAGCATGATTTAACCACGGGAAAATCAAAACCCAGACTGACTTCAGCCCATACAGTTAATATTCCCCATTTAGACCTAATCTAACTGTAGCTTATACCTGCAAGAAGAGAGCTAGTTTGAAGGCAAGAGTATAACACAATAAAATACCTGCCTACTCATTTCAATCCACTGTCACCTTTTCAGCTTGAAAGACAAAGTGAAAAATAGCGGGAACTGGGAATGGAAAACCTACTATAACAAGAAAGGTGGTTCAACGGATTCAAAGCCAAAAGGACAATGACCACCTTTATTGTGGGGCATCATTTGAGCATAGTAAAGGTTTAGGTAATGCTCAGGTATACAAAAGAGTTGAAGACACACAGTAGTGCAAGAGCATATAATGTTTCTCTGTTAGATGAAGAGGCACTAAAAAAAGGAAAAAGGATGACCTGGTGACTTGTAAATCAGGTACTTGGATGATTCAATGTGCTTTTAAGTAAGTACTCTCTCTGAAGAGGTTGTGCTTGTGCTCTGAAGGCACAAAGCTGCACTTAAAACCCTACTAATGCAATAGCCCAGGTTCCCCCACTCCTTTAGTTACAGCTGGATCCTTGCTGGCATAAGCCTTGTTCTGCTTGGCTTCTTACTCCTTCACTGCGGATACTGCGCTGTCTCCTCTCCTCATGTTTCTCTTTTCTTCTCTGGTCAAGCAGTGCATCTGATAGTGAGAGCAGGTAAAGTGGCAGCAGCCAGCTTTGGCACTCAGCATAGCCCATCAGTCATTCCCCAGTGTATACAGAGTCAAAGGAGTGAGAGGGATTCAAAGAAGAAAACACTTAGAAAGAGGCACTCGAGAAGAGCATAACACAGGCAGCTCCCAGACAGAGCCTCCCCCAGCCCCTTCCCTCCCCTTGGCTCCCACCACCACTGCCAACAACTGACCATAATGTGGGGCAGAGACACAAATCATCTGTCCCTGCTGCTAACAACATTGCTGCTGCTGTAGGCTCTATCTCACCCTTCCTATCCTCTCATCCGCTTTTCAGGAAAGACTGCGGAGCTGCCAGCTGGGATGCGGGAGGCAGAGACCAGCATGGGCACCAGCACGGCACCAGGTAACAGCTGCTCTCATTTCCAAGAGATGATTCTCTTCTTCTAAAGCTTACTATCAAAAGGAGTGTTTGAGGTACTGTAAAGATATTTAGGCTGAGAGACTTCGGCTTGTTCAGCCTGGAAAAGAGAAAGCTCAGGAGAGACCTTATAATAGTCTTCCAGTACCTAAAGGGGCTCACAAGAAATCAGGAGAGGGACATTTTGCAAGGGCATGTAGTGATAAAACAAGGGGGAATGGCTTTAAACTGACAAAGGGACACTTAGATTAGGTATTAGGCAGAAGTTTTTCCTTGTGAGAGTGCTGAGGCGCTGGCACAGGGTGGCCAGAGAAGCTCTGGCTGCCCCATCCCTGGCAGTGCTCAAGGCCAGGTTGGATGGGGCTTGGAGCATCCTGCTTTGCCTGTGGCAGGGGACTGGAACTGGATGAGCTTTATAGTCCCTTCCAACCCGAACCATTCTGTGATTCTATGATATTTATGCTTACCCCTCTGAACACCTAGATTTCACAATATAGGCTCCCAGGTTTGCTTTTGCTCCCTCTGATGCACAGAGACGTGCACTGTGTAACCTCTGTCGGGAGACAGCCATGGACTTCTTGCCATTGCTTGGCTTGGCGTGACAGCCATACCAGGGCTGACAGTAAAATAATGAGCACAAGGAATAAGGGCAATGTGGCGTGCAGTTCCTAAGAAGAAACTGTAAATACCACAGGCATCAAGGGATTAACAACCATCATCAAAATGTCCAAACTTTTCTCTAGGGATATTTTCAGGAATGTAGTCCAATAACTCCTGGTGTCTTAAGACCAAACTAAGTCTGTTTTAATAATGTTTCAATATCACATACACACATCTTCGGGAGGTAAACATGAATATTAAATGCTACATTCTAATCCCTAAACTTCCTGTATTGCTATCACATACTTTCTCAAGAACATTTACAAGGCACCAGGAAAAAGCTCTCAGTAAATTGAACATGATTTGACAGATGCCTAATTTAAAGGAATGCTTTAAGTGCTATTACTAAATGGGCAAAATGCAAGCCAGACATCAGGTGATTATTACTAAATATGCACATGAGATTCAGGAACAAGTCAATGATAACATGGGCATGTATTCTTTGAAGGACAGAAAAAAACAACAGCAAATTTAAATTGCTTCCCAGTTCATAAGATGCATCTCTACGAAGCATCAGAGGTATAAATGGTTTCTCCTTTTACTCTTGCCGAGAATCTACAGAGACCATGCAGATTCCTGTAGTCTTGTACTTTATATTGTTGTACAAATTTATAGTGCTGTACAAATTTAAATAACTTTAGTTAGAATTCAGAAGGTTTTCAATTATTTCACATATTTTTTCCATGTAGGAAAGTGTTTTGTCTATGATGTCTTTTTCCTGTAACTTCCTTAAATCCAATCTAAACTTCAGCCGTTTAAGTTTTAACCCGTTACCCCTTGTCCTATCACTACAGTCCCTAATGAAGAGTCCCTCCCCAGCATCCTTATAG
>JANHGB010011805.1:0-14274 GCA_026283785.1 Coracopsis vasa | reverse complement strand
CCGTGCGGCACCGGGTGGGCTCCTGTTGGGGCGGCCCCGCCGCGCTGCCCGCCCTGGGGACAGCGGGGAAGGAGCCGCGGCGGGGCAGGGAAGGAGCGGCCGCTGGTGCGGTGGCGGCACCTGGACGTTCCGCCTGAGGCTGAGGGAGGGGTTCGGGGGGACGCTTAAAACAAAGCAATTAAAGGAGTGAAAAGAGCGATCGTGCAAAGTGAGCCCCTTCATCCCGCGAAGAAGCGCCCGGCCCTTACCTTGGGCGCTGTGGGCTCCCGTCATGAGCGCCGGCAGCCCCCCGGCTGTGGCAGGGCGGCTGTTCCTGAGGTGAGGGAGGAGAAGGAGCCCCCTAAAGTTCAGTTCTGTTTGATCTGGAGGTGGCAGGAGAGGAAGCACAGGCGGCTGGAAGTGGGAAACTACAGCCTGGCTCCTCCTGTGTGCTTGGTGAGGTGAGGAGCGCGAACAAGCTGCGTGCAGGGCTGTAGGAGAGCGGAGCAGCCTGCTTCACCGTGGTTACAAACACCAAGGGGATGGACTCCTTTGTTTCCAAGCATGTATTTTAGAGAGAAAGACTACAGTATTCCCAAACCCGAGCGGGCAGAAAAAAGACCATGGATAAAAAAAAGCCCTGTTATTTCCCCATCCCTTGTTTGATCTTGGAGATGGGAAACACTAGATGATACTACCAAAAATACATATTTTTAAGATGCAAAACTGCCTCAATGACACTGAGTTTCTATTTAAATACTTTGCATGACTTATCAGTGAGCTCTGTCCTTTAGATAAAGCTAGCAAAGGAAGTCTCAACCGCTTCTTAATGGCCAAATAATCCTGATGAAATTAGCACGAGTAAGGGAACAAGCTGGTACACCCCATGGCCCAGAAAGCTTTCCCATGCTGATTTCTTTCTACTCAGAAGTCAACCGTCGTACAAACAAATATGTAGTATAAGATGCTGTGCTGCTATAGTCCCTGGTTAAATTAGAGTGACCTGTTTCACAAAGCAAACCATCACCAGCTCCCTGTTGCTGAGCCTGCTGAAGAGAGCTGCCTATTGTGAATGTGTCATTGCAGCAACAGCCAGCTGGCATGTCAGCATTTCCATTGCAAACCTATTTTTAAAGGTCTGTAACTCAACCATAGAAGATAAATGCTTTGGGCTCAAACAGGGAGTGTATACGAGGAACGTTCATCCTTCAGAAAATAAAGAGCATGGAAGAAAATGTAGGACTGAAGTTACCAGTACTCAATACTGAGAATTTGCATTTAAAATATAGAACTGTTTAGGCTAGGTCACTTTTAAAGATTATTTTCCTTATAATAGGATTGTGCAAAGATGGAGCTTTTAGAGCAATTAAGTGACAGGAGACAAAGGGGCATACCTCAGCTTCATGGGCCTTTGGGTCACACACAGCTACTTACTTCTGCGCCTCTGCTGGTATCACTGCTGCGCATCCACAAGAAGCCAAACAAATCTTTCCTATGAGCTTAAATATGTATGTACTTGAGCAATGTCATAAGGCAGATCTCAAATTTCAATATAAAAGAAATCAAGTGAGAAGTGACTTTTTGAAAGTGCTCGAGTGCTCAGCAAGAACTTGTGTCTAAAACCTCTGTCGCAGATGCCATTTTCCTGCGTCTGACTTTCTCCATTGCCTCAGACAATAAGATTGCAAACAAGTGTTCTGCATCCCCAAAGTCAACACAGCAATATTTGAGAAGTTCAGAGAAGAGCAATAATCAAAGGAGTTAGGATTTTTATTCATGTGAAAGACTATAAAAGGGAAATTATGATACACGTAGATATAACAATGGCTGAATAAGAAAATCTAAATTCAGAATTTCTTTTACTCTCGCCTCACAACCAAAAAAAACAAAAGATATACCATAAAAAGGCAACAATATGTCATTGAAATTTAAAGCTTAGCAAGAGCCCACCCAAACAGTCTTTTATAGAGAAATAAAACATTGAAAATGTAATAGCAAGTCATTAATTTAGGAGGAGCAAGGCCTATTCATTTAAATGAATATTTAAATATTATACATTTTGATTTTTTTGGTGCCTTTTTCTAGAGCATCTAATGTAGCCTGTGCCCATGACTGTATGGATATCAGGTCTCGTTTGGTGTGCAGTTTTCAGCTGAGGATATCAGATCTCATCTGGTGCGCAGTTTTCAGCTGAGTGTTTTTTACATTCCAGTACTTTAATTTGTTCAGCAGGTTCTGCCCATTATGTTCCTCAGCAGGTCACTGTGTGATCAGCATGACATTATAACCACTTTTCCCTCTGTGAGGTACTTTTACTTAATGAAGGTTTCAAAGTAACCACTTTCTAAATATTTATTCACTTCCAAACTAATCCTACAACATGGAAAAGTTGCTGAGAATGCTCTTTTACTGAGCCTAGCAGTACTACTGATACTAAATGTGATCTGCAGCCGAAATTGAGCTTGTTCAGTTGTCCCCTTTGTGGACCTCATGGCTGTAGCCAACTGACAACATCCATCCTTAGTTTGCTCATTTAATTTCCCTGAAAGTTTCAGTCATACACTTGAAAGTAAGAGCAACAGATTATTTATGAATTAAAAACCCCCTACAAATTTCCTTCATGTCATTCCTAGCAGGACATTTCTCAGAGAAGTGTATTACACAACTGTGTTACCTCTGCAGTTTTCTGTCAATCTGTATCAACCTTGTCCCCAAACAAGTTTTTTCAGAAGAATCCCTCAAACTTGATGTTCATTCACCCAGACTGATTTTCAAGAAAGGAAAAATAAGAATATTATCATCAGACCAGTGGTTTGTTCCCCTCGCCCCTCACAGCTAATGACACTGGAATCCAAGCCACACCAATCATGGCAAATACAGTGAGGCTTTGCCCTGGAAAGCAGAGCAGAAGAAACAGTGTGAATATAGGAATATGTGAATAGTATCTGGTTCAGCGAGATCTCAGGAAGGAAACGATTCAAAAAGCAAAGCTTGAGGAAGCTGCACAAGCTAAGACTGACTTTTTAATTCTCTTTCTACTCAATGGTAAAACACCTGGAAGGAACAGGTACAAATTAGCATTTGTAGATTCAGTTGAAGGCTGTGAACTGTTGTATTGATTGTGAAGGCAGTTTTGGAGGCAATACAGTTAATTGCAAGTTTATTCGAGTTCATCATCATTTCACCTTTAATCTTTTGTACAGTGTGGTTTAACAACACTTGCACAGTCAGAGCCTGTACAACTCTTTCCTATTGTGTGGATAAATTTACGTGGGTACAAAACATGCTTCTGTTAGCATGACTCGTTCTCATATGAGAAGGAAAAAGACTGTCCTGATGTGTCAAAAATGTATGTCTGTGTGCTTATGTGTATGCCAGAATCATTCCAGAGGAGGAACTGATTTATGCAGAGGGTGAGGTGCTTTGGAAAGTGTGTTCTCGCGTGGATGTGAGAGAAGTTCAGTGGCACAGTTGTGGCTGTTAAGCTGTGGAGATAGTCTATGTACAGAATAAATTGCTCTGGTCCTAATAAGATAAATACTACAGCAAGATTTTCACAATTTTAGAAACTAGTATCACAATACCAAACATACTTATGTATCCAGATTATGTCATGGAAAAATACCATGAAAAAAATCTTCAGTCAACACTGTGTTAGTCTGAATATGAAATAGAAACACGAGAGTCCATATCCCATCCTGTATATACTGATATTCTAAAAATGCAAATAGAGCCAAGGTCGTGTATGTGTGTATATTTACAGAAATGTGGTATAAACAGTTTGTTTGCTATAATATTGTTCAACACTTTATTGTATACTTTGCCCCACACTACAAAGGCAAGAGGAGTCACTGACTAGAGAAAACTGCAAGAATCACTTTTATACTCATAGTTATGTTGAATGTATGAAGCGCAAGTGAAGAGCCTCTTACTGCATCCCTGTCTCAGCTTTATGGTTATATTTTCCCATCTACATCTTTCATACTTTGTAGCAAGTTTGAAAAAGCTTACTTAGAGATAAAAAAGGAAGCTGATTTGAGATGATGCTCCTAGACCAACACCTTAAGAAAGATCCTTGATATTCACGATTTCATTCTCACCATCAAAGCAAACACTCTTGGGCTATTTTAGAACCGCAGGACAAACTTAGCAGCAAATCTTGCCACGTTTGTCCAAAATGAGCTAAAGAAATATCTCAGCCATATGGAAAATACAATGAATCTATCTCTGCTGATCACATTGCTGTGACAGCAGGGGACGAAAATGTCAGATAGACACAGTGAAGGAAATTCCTACTAGATTTCTTATGTTTATCTAAACTTTTTTATCTAAGCTTTTTAGTTC
The DNA here is from genome assembly GCA_026283785.1 of Coracopsis vasa. Lineage (NCBI taxonomy): Eukaryota > Metazoa > Chordata > Aves > Psittaciformes > Psittacidae > Coracopsis > Coracopsis vasa. The sequence goes on along the minus strand of JANHGB010011805.1, from coordinate 9,951 downwards.
TTCATTTCAAAATGCATTTTGAATTATGAAGTCCTACAATACATATTTATTTCCCCTAGAAACTGAGTAAATGCTACAAACCAGCCAACTGACACATCTCAGAAGTTCTATATCACCAAATGAAAAGCTGTGTCCAGTCAGGTTAAAGATCCAATATCCTACCTCCAGCACTGGCCAAGAAAGCAAAGAACAGATAGAAAATACAAACAGGGAAAGCGGCAGCTAAGAATACTTTGCCATAATTTGTTTTCAGCCTCCAGCAATTCAGGTTTCATGAGCCAAGAGTGGTATCTTAAATGAAATAGATGGATATTTCTTCCATTGGCTTGCCCAAGCCTTCTTGAATATCTAAAATTTTAGCTACCATATCATCACAAGTTCAGCAACTAAAATTTACTAGAAAAGTATCTCACTCTGAGCCTACTGCTTAGTTTCAGCTATGTTCCCTATTGCAAGGAAGAGTGATTAATCACCCTGTCCACATCATCTGTGATTTTATGCATGGTATATATCTCACCTCCACCGTCTTCTTGTGCTCTGCTATTTTGCCCAGGCAGAAGGTTCCTCGGCTGTTTAGTCAGTCGTAAATGAAGGGTGGGGAAATTCCAGTCTCTCTGTACACATTTTCACTAGTGATGTGGAAGTAAATGCAAAATAACTACCAATAACGTGCACGAATTGCAAAGAGAAAGGAAAGTAATAAGCAGTCATTAGTTATCAAAGCCCTCTGGGAAATGACAAGCGACTCAAAGTAAATTATAGGCCTACCACAAGGAGTGGATACACAAGCACAAGCAGTGATCGAGCAAGGAGGGAGTTTGTTTTACATCCACAAGCTACACTGCGGGTATGGATACTTTTGCTTTGTGTACAGATTTGGAGTCTGTGCTTAGAAAAGCCCAGCAGAGAACCATAGAAATGCTCCAGCCTCTACATAACGACTTACAGTGAAAAACCCAAAGGTGCAGCTTTATCAAACCTCATTCTAAGTACTCATCAACAAGAATTTCTTTGGTAATTCAGCTCTTTCCAAAAACTACCACAGAAAACTTCAGCAACTGTATTTCTCATATTAACCCCTAAGGTCAGCTGAGCCAAATGCAATTCAGGAAAAATAATTAAAACCTGAAATAAGTTACTACACAGTGTGCATACACCAACAGATGGCAAATCTACCACAAGCAACTGATCCCTTCTTTTTTTAACTGAATTTCATGGACTTTTGTATTTTTCCAAAACTTGCTTCATTATATTTCTTCAAACCTGTTTCATTCTTGAAGCTGAAAGCAAGCCTGAAAAATTCAACTTGAATTCACAGTGAATTGTGCCTCGAAGCACAGAATAAACAAACCATCACGATGCTCCAATATGCAAATGTATCAACAATGATGAATACTTAAGGAATTGATTGTATCCAAAATCATCGCAATCTCAGTCTTCTGGGAAGTTTTTGTGACAGCAGAGGGTGTTACTTCTGAAGTGATACAGAGCTGAAGATGTTGCCAGTTCCTAACTTTAGCTGGTAGCCCACATATGCCTCAAACCAGTATCCTAATCATCTCAGGTGAAAATTCTTCCCATTTTTGAAGATTATAATTAACTTCATACTGAGCCATGCTTAGAAAAATATCTCAACCTGGAAGATTAAATCTGTCAGAAATAATTCAGCAGTAGCTGTTTGTGCCTTGCAGAATAAAGATACTGATTTAAGATCATATATTTAGAAATTGTTTTTCCTCATAGTGGAATAAAAGGACTTGACTGCATGAGTAATAGATACATTACTGGGAACAGAGAGTAGGTCGCTGAATGCAGTAATATCAGTTTAGGTCTTCAGATAATTGCTGTAGCATAAGACTTGAAGAATCCCCACTCCTAGAGGAAGAGAAATCAGTGTACCTTCCCAACTCACGGCTAGTCTTGTAGTTTCTGGGGGTCAACATTACTTGAATTGATTGCTATTTCTTCTCCACTATTATCAAGGTTATTTTCAAGCCATCTTGACTTTGCTTCTGTTCCAGTTGGAGCACAACTTGACTCATCAGTTCTTTATTTGGAACACACATCACATTTCTTCACTTCATCAGTTCTCCTCCCAGTGAGGTCACTTGTTTGTGGCCATTCAATACTTCCTGCAAGTGCCCATTTCTCAGTTGAACTCGTTTTCATACTGTCCCGTACAAAGAGTCTTGCTGAAAGCCACCGTTCAGCCAAGCATGCATTTTGCAGTTTTGGGTTCAGTCAGCGGGATATAAGCACATGGTAAAAGCTGAGAACCTTCTGAGATACGTTTCAGAAGCAGTTTCTGAAGCCCAACTTCTTTTTCCATTAAAAATGGTGACAATATTAATAATAATTTCAATGGGAGCATGATCATTCTATAAGTAATTGCTACTGGGAATTTAATTTAAACCTCATTTGACTGACATTTCTTGTTTGCAAGATACCTATTTTAGGAACAATGTCTTGCTAGTGTATCTCTCTTCATCTTAGTCATGACTGATAACAGAATAATCATCTCAACTACTTTCCTTTTCTTTTCCTGCATAATAGCTTTACTGCATTTTTACATACCAAACATACAAGAATAGAAACAATTAGACAAATAGCAGTATTATATGCAGATGAGCTGGTAAGTGACTAGAACTTACTTGGAACTCTATCCTAGGCTGGATGTCAGGCTGAGAAGCCTCTACAGTCATATATTGCTTTCTTTAAGACTAAGAGAAGATGCAAGCTTGTCTTTGAAGCATGCCTCTAAGGCACCTTACGTTCAGTTGGTGTTACACACGTGTATTTAATACAGACTCTTAACGTACTGTAACTTGCTTGTTTAACATGCTGCTCTGCAAGAGTTAACTGCTCAGTCCTGTCAATGTTATCTGATAACACAGCACTGCCAGCAAAGTCAAAACTAGTCATCCCAGTCACATTGTGCTTTCCCAGGACAAATCTGAAGCAGCAACTACAATGGCAATTTATCTTTAAACAGTATCTTTCATACAGGGGAATGCCATAAAACACTTCACAGTTCATTTCATTATCATGTTTCTTCTACTGCTCTAATGAACAATAGTGGCCATGGGGCAGCTGAAGGGTGGGTTAGGAAAGGACATCACTTGCAACTGTCCCGAGTTCTTTGTACTATTTTCTCATTTGCTGTAAATGTATGAGGACAAGTGATTATGAAGAGTTTTCAACAAGTTGACTTTGACACTGAAAAAGCTGTGTCTGCTTTTAATGATGAGCTGTCACAGGCATCGATCAGTAGCCATGGCAGAACAGCTGAAAGCAGTAAAAGATGACAGCTGAACAGATTTCTTAATGATAAGGGGAAAATATAGTCCACGCCATCTGAGAGGCAGGTTCTCACCGCCTTTAATGGGAGGGTTTTTATAGTAAGTGTTGTGCATTGGCTTCAGTGAGAAATGTGAGCACTCAGCGGAGGAAACATCTAATAGAGTGAGGTCAGACTTCTAAAGAATGCATATTACCTAGCAAACCAGAACATCAGCAGACCACTACTGAGTAAACAACAAATAACCTGGTAACAGCAAGAACAATGCTCGTATGGGGTACCTTGAAAACCTTAATGAAGATAGGAAAGAGCAGCTCCAGCCTGGTGTAAGTATCATTTCACCAGTTAGCGAGTGGTGTTTCACTAAGTTTAAGCAAATTACAACTGAGCCCTATAACTGATATGGTTAAGACTTAAAGAATACAGAAAAAAGGAGGGTGATCTAAAGCCTTGCTGCTGAAATACTGCTGTTGCCCAGACATTCTTCATGGGAAAGAGGAGAAGGCAGAGGCCTTCCTTCCCTTCCATCAAAATGGAATTCCACAGCAATGACCTGGCAGCACTGTTGCTCTTTAAAGTTTGGGTAACTTCATATACAGGCTTGGTGCTGTGCTAGCAGCACAGGCAATCCATAATGACATAACTTGCACCAGTAAACCTATCAGTCTGAGGCTCTGTGCTGACCCTTGCGCAGTGCTCTAGAGCTGGTTTTGCACCTTCCCTCTTTTGGGCCATAAATGTAGCTCGTCTGATCCTGACCCCATCCCATAAATGGATGGATTCTGAATGCCCTGGAGTTTAGAACCACCAGTCTATATTATGGCCAGGGAAACAAAGGGTTGCTTTCATTAAATGCTGTGGGGTTTTTTTTAAACATGTAATTCTGAGCATCAACCTTTATCTCACAAAAGGAGGAGGAGGAGGAGCTCATGTTATTTTTTTGCATGCAACCGACACAATCTCGTACAGTCTTTGGAAGGACAGCAAAAAGCACCAGGGAAGGACTCCTAAAGAATAGGATCTGATTTCTTAAGATAAAAAAATTATAAGATTCACTTTTAAAATATGCTAACAGTAACATAAAGGAAAAAAGAAATAATGCTGGGTTTGTGTGGGAAGGAAGCATATTTAAATCAAAAATGAATGATGTACCGTGTAATTACAGGAACCATTGACAGAGCCAGAATTAAAATACTTGAAATATTCACATTGAAATATTAATTTGAAAATTTTAAAGTATGTATAAATGCACATAAACAGAGGCAGATGATACAGGGCTGAAGTTCAAATCAACTCAAAGAAGCCAGCCTTGTTAAATGAAAGCTAAAATTGTCACTGAGCTCAGCCGTGAGGGCTTTTGGCAGCATGTGGCTGGGTGAGCAGCTCTGCATCTTCAGATTTAGTGCTAAACAGTGTATTTTAGAGTGCCCCAATTGCCTTCCAATGTTGCTTTTCTAAAGCACATGAACTCTGAGAACTCTTAAAAATCTAAATCAAAACACCCTTCTAAATTTTGAATCACCAAACAATGGGTGATTAAGCACAATTATAAAGCTTGCAGCAACAGAAGTAACATATTTCTTCTGTTATGACAAAGTCCTCATTGCTTAATGCATCTTTATAAGACAGTTAGGAAGTATTTAATGTTTTCACAGGCGTTTTCCATCCAGCTATTAGCATTGCTTATTTAGCTTACCTGGTGGAAGATGTTTTCACTCAGAGGTGATTCTATCTGAATTAACAGCTACAGATAAAAACATCTACCTGTTTAATATTGAGAGATGGCGTGTTATTTGGAGCAAGGATGATGCTTATCTGAGCACAGAACCAGCACAAGGCTTCTGCAGTGCCCAAGCCCCATTACAAAGTTAGGTATGGTTTTAGTCCGGTAAACACGTTGTATCATTTCTTCTGCACGGGAGAACATTTTGCCCCAAGTATTTGCTTTATAAATGATTTCTCCTCCATAAACCATCACACTGAGTGCTCAGTGTTTCCTTCTGGCTCCCCTCACGTCAGACTGATGGCTCTGCCTTACCTGCCGGTAGCTGCGGAAACCTCAGGGGAAAAGGAAATTGTCATCCTGTGTTTGTGTGCTTGTTTGTTCAACTTCCACCCCACAGTTCTGCCTTCCTCCAAGGTTGTTTTGAGACTCTGGAAGTGCCTTTCTAACGCTGTTGGCATGTCAAAGTGACACCTACATTTCATTGTACTCTATGCAGTTGGAAGGAAATAAAAGCTCACCTACAAAGTACTGCGGCTGCTGAGCACAACCGAACAGCTCCTCACCAAAGCACGGCCTCAACAGCGGCTGATGAATCTGCACAGGTTGGTGGCTCGTTTTAGGAAGCACCTGACAAAACAACTGCTCATGCATTTCATTTCAACATTATTGAAACATCACATGCACTGAGTTATTTTCTATCAACACACACCCTGAAATCCCTCAGCCCTTCCTCCCTCAACATGTTTTTGAGCTGGAAATCATGGTTTGAGCTTTTATGGGGATCCTTAGCTTCCCCCCCACAAATGACAAGCAGGTTGATCGGCTCTAACACAGCCCCAGGCTCCTTCTTTGTTTTACCCTCTACGTAAAACCATCTTCCTTCTGTTTTATCTCCACAGGGTGCAGGGCTTCTCAATTTGGGTTTTAAGTTCAAGTCTGCTGAAGATGGCTGATCTCATCCAGAGCTACAGAACCGGCTGCGTTGCCTCCAGGCTGTCCATCTTTCACCTGGCATCCATTTCATTGAGAGATGGGAAGACTTCTTTGCGTCACCCTTCAGGTTTCCAGGGACATTCACGCTCCTCAGGGAGCACTGGTCGCACACGTGGGTTATTCTGGCACATCACATCCACAGGCAGCACCTTCAGAAACCCCTCAGAAACGGCACTGAGGAAGGTCTGCTCCAGCCAGGGCTGTGCTGGAAGAGGCTGGCTTTTCTCCCCACCACCACAGCACAGCACCAATGCCAGATGCTTCTTGCAAGAGCCCCTTAGGGGTAAAATCCCCTTCTCTTACTACAAATACAAAATACACACTTGTAAGCCTACAGTTATATGGTAAATGACTCACCAGGGCACATCCTGGCTGGAGAAAGCTGCAGTGATTGTTTACTTCACAGCGTGACTTGAACCAGTTCACAATCTCTTTCCTTGACCTAAGAAATACTTTATACAAAAAATATTTGTTATATCCTAAAAATTTTAGGATAGGATAGGAAAACCAATAAGTAACTCAACATTATTACTAGATAAGGGTAAAACCAGCCTTTAAAACCCCTTGAGCAGGAGACTTTCTAATGGATTGTATTTTAATTTCTGTTTATAAATCACTGCTTTTTTGTTTCAATGAAAATTCCACAGCATGCAGCTCACAGTGGGGATGGAACCAACCAACCCAACCAAAAGGAAAGGTTGAGTTTCATTCTTTTTCCTTATTGAGCCAAAAATCAACTGTCATTTCATCCCACTGATACACCTACAGGCAGCACCGTCAGCGCGGCGTGCAGCACACATACCAGGGCTCGCACCGAGGAGCCTGCTCCTGCTGAACCCGTGCCAGACTGAACCGGAGCCGTCCCGGGTGACATGCTCATCTTCAGGTGGCTCCTCCAATCCTGCTTGTGGTCTGATCAATGGGCATCAGCCCCCCTCGCACCCCAACAAGGAGGCTGTGACAGTCTGGCCCCAGTTCCCTGCCATTATTCCTTTCTCCCCCAAGACCTGTATGTCTGTCTCCGGCATCTGGTGCATTTGTGACCCTGTCTCACAGCGTTGTCCTTACTTACAGGCTCATCTTTCTCCATGGTGTCCTTGCACTCACATTTTGCTGATCAGTTTAACCCATCTTTATTGCCTGTAGTTCCAAGATACTTCAGTTCCATTCCCTTACAGCTCCTCTGTGGTGGCCTGCTGCTATCTATGCCCAAGAGATGGATGAAAGGAGGATTTAGGTGATCATGGATCCTGACTTTAAATTCAAATCCAAATCATGATAGTCACAAACTTGGAAGAACACAAACCCAAGCCTTTGTTTTATCTCCATTCTTAACATATTTTACACCTTGTCTTGGCCTCAGAACAAGACAAAACTCAGGGTTTAAACAGGCATTGTTCTTGCTCTAGAAACCCAAAGCAGGGAGTTTGGGAACTCTGCCTTTTGGGGCACTTCCCCTCATATGTGTGCTCATCCCCTGGTATGGGTGCTCAGCACTGCACTGCACTGCACCTGCAGAGCCAGTCCAAGACAGGGTCACTCATGTGTCCCTGTCCCCATCCACTTCCCCTCCACTCCTGCCTGCTTCAGAGCTTTCCTCTCTTCCTCTACGTACATGAGTGTTCTCTTCATGCATTGTAAAGCAGCTCACAGAGCTGTGTGTGCAGCTCCAGGGACTCATCATATTCAACCAATTTAACCAACATTGAAACATTTCTGCTTGCTGTTGGAAAGCCAAAGGGACCTCACAGCAGAGATTCCTCTCTCTTCTTGAGAAACCTCCTGCACATAGGAAGCCAAGCGTTCACTGCTGAAAGGCAGCGTTCCCTGTGTGAAACGTGGCAGCCCTCGGTAGCATGGAGATGGGGAGATGATGATGAGGACCACAGAAACAGCAAACAAAATGTACTTGTCGAGCTGGAACTGGTCCCTGCCCCTGCCTTTGGAATAAAGACCTGAAATGGCTCTTTCATAACTGCACGTGGTCAGGATGCTCACTGGAGCCCCATTGAACACCCCAGCGCAGCAGAGCCAACGGGCACCCCTAAGGCCATGCTGAGATACTGATTGCACAGTGACTCAGAGAGGGGCCACCCACTGAACCAACCGCTCGCAGCCTCTTCGGGTGAGATGCAACAGCCACACACGCTTCCCTGCCCGTCTGTGCAGTCTCAGTTCACACAGAGACCTATGAGTGTGTGTATATATATACACACACATTATACATCGACATTTAAATATAATATACTGCCAGAGTTACGAGTTTTTAGCTATCTGAAGGATGTGGTATCTTGGAAACCGATTGCCTCGAGTTGCCCAAATCAATTACAGAATGAATCAACACATCGCTTCAGCGTGGGAGCAGCGAGCACTCAGCGATGTCCCCATCCCTCTCCCTGTCCCCAGCTCTGTCCTGGGGAAACAGCTCCATCAGCCCCAAGCCACTCCTGCTCCCCACTATGGCAGGATGCCCTGGGGCACAGAGCAAGCAGCTACAGCGGAGGGTTTAGTATCTGTTGTCTTAGATAGTTTCTTTAGCTGAAAGGGAGGAAAAGAGTTGAAACTTAATATACAAAGGTGATATGGCTCTTCATCATGAATGTCTGCACAAAGCTGGGGGGTTTCACTAGCTGGTTGTTGAACAAGGCTTATTTTCTCACTGTTTTCTATGTGTCATTCAGACAATGAGCGACACATACTCTGAAAACTGCGATGTGTGTGCATCCTGTTTCTTGATCATAGCAGGCATGGAGTGATCTCAGAGCCCCGCAAAGGTGGCAAGAAATGACAACTTCAGCCACGCACTCCGGGTTTTAGAAGAAGAAATATTGGATGAATCAATGTTTTAAAGAAATGAAACTCAGAAAATCATGTGTTTCTGAAGTGTGATCATAGAGCATCCAGAGAGGTATCGATCCTTTTCTTGTGGTCCTGGGCTCAACAGGGAGGCAAATGCACGCTTTGGAGGAGATTCACTCCACAAAGGGTTAAAATAAGGACTCTGTGTTGAGGGTCAGTGCCAGCAGGGGGAACAGGGACCGGGGCTCACTCAGGTTTACACAGTTCGGTTCAATCCCTGCTGCTTGGCAGTCCAGATTTCATGTGGCAGCGAATAACCTGATCCTCAAACAAGCCCTGAACACGTTCATTTGTTTGACTGCTCTCAGATCAGTTTTGCTTCTTTGGCCAGCTCTGTAAAAACGCTGGAATCTTAAATAATGGTCCAAACCTGGGATTACATGGCTGGGAGCGTGTGGGCTGCCGAGAGCAGAGATTGCTGAGCTAAATATTTGGCAGAATTAAGAAACCCAGGGAAGACATGTGGGCATGAAGAAATAATTCAATATTAAATCTCTGGCAGAATTCATAGAATCTGTTTATAGCTCAGATCACAGTGAGCCATTTACTTACTATTACTGGAAATAAGGTCTAAGGGATTTTGATTGCAATGGGTTTGCAACTATTACAGAGCGAAAGTATTAACAGAATATTAAACACAGGCTTCCTCGTCTTCCGCTCTCTTCCATTTCCCCGCTTTCCCTTATTCATTCTATATCCCCTTTCCTTTCAGTCTTCATTACCCTCTTCCCCCTGGCCTTGCTCTCACCCCCTGCCTGCCCCAGGCAGGACCCCTGGGAGCTGCTGCTGCTCCATGCAAGGGGCTGGTGGCTCATCAGCACCCAGGGCTGCCTGGAAACAGCGCCAGGCAGGGGGAGGAAAGATGCTCCTGGGGAAGAACCTCGCACAGCATCACCTGTGAGATAATGAGGGGGAGAAGCCGCTGTTACACAGCCACAGGCTGGGTCTTGTGGTCACTTGGGGTGATGAGACAAGTCCATAGGAGACACAGCTACAACCACCCGCTGTCTTCTTCAGACAAGCTGTTGGCCACATTGGACAGGGCTTGGAGCAACCTGCTCTAGTGGAAGGTGTC
>JANHGB010011804.1:24143-45624 GCA_026283785.1 Coracopsis vasa | reverse complement strand
GAAGAAAGTAATTTTGGTTTTTGGCCTGTGTTTGTTTTCCCTGGGAGACCCTTAGAGGACAAGGTTCCTCTGGCCTGCCTTGCTGGAAAAGAAAGCGGAGAACCAGACAGAAAGTTCTTCTGCAGTAAGAAGTCATCTCTGTTAGATCTGTTAGATCCTTTGGAGTTCTGTATTTCAGCTAGGTACCTGAGTGGTATTTGTGCCATGGGGAATGTTTTGGGGAGGGATTAAAAAAAGCCTTACTTTGGTCAGTATTATCTTGTTGAGGTTTATCTGAAATTCATCAGCTTGTTTAAGTTTACTGGTTACTGAGTAGTGTTGTATGTGTAACACCTTTTGCAGCAGTTCTGTTGACATGCAGATGAAATGCTCTCACAGAGAGTTGACTTCCAGAGCAGAAAGTGTTTGCTGTCAAATGCAGATTTTAAAATGCAAATTAAAAACAGGTTGTTGTTATACTAATCAGATGTGCTTGCTCACATTTAAAGCAGAAGTATCCCGAGAGATTTAAGAAGGTTTTTCTTTCTTTCTCTGTCTGAACTGTAGTGAGAAGCAAGCTGGGGTACTTATATTTAGCCCTGTTGGATGTATTCTGTTCTGTGTATTCTCCCAGAAGGATGGCTAGATAGAGAATAGCCTACTTGGCTAACTTTGGTAGCTTGGGCAGCTATTTTAATAGGAGGATTTTATATATTCAGACACTGTTTTGAAAGAAGCTGGGTTGGTTTGTTTGAAAGTTTGCTCCAGAACTTCATTGGCCTCCCTGAAACTCACCTTCGGACTATGGCCAGAGCGAATTGGTGGCTGTTACCTGTTCATTCTTATGCGAAGATTCTAATGCTAAGAAGGAAAAATATTTAAGCATAAAGAAAACTCGGAGTGGGGGAGAAGGGAATGGTAGAAGGAGAGAAAAGAAAAAGGCATGTTACATTGTCCTTTGTCCTCACTCATCTCCATGATGAGCTGTATTGCAAAGACTAGAAAGAAATGCTGTCCCAAGGCAGCATTGGTTAAGGTGTTTTATGTATAACAGGGAAAGAAACGTGCAGTACTGATCCCCTCAGAAGTACTACATATAATGCTAATTCCAAGCCGTTCTCTTTGAATGTGGGTGACTCATGCAGAAAAGAAACGTTTAGTGTAATTGAGACAAAAATTTACAAAGTGGAAGGGAGGGGTTACTTTAGATGCTCGCAAAATGGAGTTTGTGAGGATTTGATCTAAACCTAAATGCTTGGGGTTGAATACAATCCAAAACTCAGAGTTCTTCCCTCTCATTTAACACTGTGTTGTTCCAGCCATCTCTGAACAGTGAATTGAACTAAAATGTAAGCAAAATAAATGTGATTTGACTCTGATCTAAGTGAACATTTGTTAGGAGTATGTCTGTCTCAAGAGGTTCTCAGCTAGTTCTCGTAATGAGATTTTCAGAGTTAGCCTGCCTTGCAGACAAATGAGCTGTGCAGGAGAAAAGTAGACAGTAGTTTGAGCATGTTATACTCTCTTGTAGATGCTAATGTCCTCTCTCAGTGCTGCACCACTTAGCATTTAAGGTCTTTCCCATTTAAAAACATGGTTTTCAAAGTTTTTCTACTAGGGAAGAAATGAATTTTGATGATACTCTGCTGTCAGTAGGGTGAGTTTTACCCCATTAAATGTAGCTGGATTATCAGGTAAGGATTAGCAACCTCATTCTTGAAGAGAAGACTTTCTTCAGAGGAGGACGTACTTTTGCCAAGCAAAGGAGTCGGATACCTCCACACTGAAGACTGAAGCAAAGGCATTGAGGCATAGGCTACCTCAGCCTTACATTTGTGCTCCCATTGGTCAGCCGTGGTCCCACATTTTCCTTGGTCAGTCGTTTGTGAGTTACACAGCAATAGAACTGTACTTGTTGCCCTTGATGTCCATTGCAACCTCGCAAGCTTTGGCTTTCCTAACACCATCTCTGCAAGTTGGCAGTGTTTCTGAATTCCTCCTTTGGAGCTTTGTTCAGGACTTCCTTGCTTAAACAACCCTGGTTTATTTTGTTATGTCTACTTGTTTTCCTGAGTATGGGGATGGGGACTGTGCTTGTGCTTGGAGGGTGCTGCTGTTAAAGCCCTGCCAGCTTTCCTCAGCTCCTGTGCCCTTCAGAGGTGCCTGCCAGGGGATTCCACCTACCAGCTTCTTGAATAAGCTGGAGTTTGCTTTCATGTAGCCTAGGCTATGTACTCTGTTCCTCTCCTTCCTCACTGCCTTCAGGATCTTGAGCTCCAGTGTTTTGTGGTCACCACAACCCAGCTGCTGTTAATTGCTATAAGCCCAGTAACCACCACTTTGGTGAACAGCAGGTTGAAACTTCCCTGAGGAGACTGAACCTGGGAAGTCAGATTTTGTATCTGGGCTCTTCTGTGGGTGTTTCCAGTGTTGCTAAAGAAACAGTACTGAAAGCATTTCGATACCAGATTTGCTTGTAGAGTATTTCTCTTCAAGTTCTAGCTCCAGTTGTAATTTACTACATGCATTTAATAGTTCACTTCTGCTCCGTTTCTTTTTGCCGTGTCTACAGGAAGTAATTGGTGACTACTTGAATGTTTTGCTTACTCTTCTCTCCCTTATCCCTCAGTGTAGTTTGCCTCTTGTGTAACAGTGGGTATTTTGGTGCGTGTTTTGGTTTTATTTCTGGGTTTTTTGTTGTTTCGTTTTTTGTTTGGTTTTGTGTTGCGTGGTTTGGGTTTTTTGGAGGTGGGCTGGGTTTTGTTCTGTTTGTTTTAGCACTGATCTTCATGAGCTTGCAGCCCTTGTTCAGCCTTTTCATTTTCAATGGATAGGGGAGGAGGAAAGCAGTATACGGAATTTCTTAAGAGGTGAGTGTTGTGGGAGCAAAAAGCTCAATGCTGTCTACTGCATCGGTATTGGGAGCAGGGTTTTGGTTTCTTTTACAATGTCTAAGGCCATTGAAATGTACCAGAACTGTCCTAGGAGGCAGAATGGGGTGACTTCCTGAAATACAGTAGTGGAGAGGAAGGGGGAGTAATGTGTAGCACCCTGCTACTGTATTTAAAAAGAACAGATAAATAAAAATTGTGTGTATATGTCTGTGGAGGATCAAACTACAAGTATTTGTAGTTGTATGATGTTAAAATTGTGTAAGTTTGGTTTCTTTACTAATGATTAGGTGTCTGACCTTTTTGAGGTTCCGAGGAACACATAATTATTCTATTGCTGCAGAGATGGTCTTTTATGAGGAGTAAATTATGTAGATAAAGAGGAACTTGGGATACCTTGGACATCAGACTTACAGTGAGGGTACCTAGAGCTGCTTTCTTTCAGAAATGGGGGAAAAGGCTTATTTTCATCAATGCTTCTATAGGTGTTAATAATACTCTATGTAGTTTCTGGCTTTTATTTTATACCATGTTTTGTCTTGTTTCTTTTAAGGTGACTGCTATCTGTAGGTGGTAATGGGTTTAGTGACATAGACAAATATGTTGTCTACAGATAGAGATCATTATTTATCTAATGAACAAAGGTTTAATTGATGCATTCCTATGCAGAATAGAATGGGCTTAACTCAGGGAATGAAGGAATGCCAGTGTCTTCAGGTCATGTGTTCCAGTGATCTGGCAAAGCTGGAAGTGCTTTCTACACTCAATGTCACTTTTCCTTCTCTCTCCTTTTTCTGTCCTAGGTTTTGTGGAGAGTCAAGCACTTAACAGCATCAGGATTTATGTATCATCATGCAGAATGTTCTCTGCCTTTTTCCCTTCAAGCCAGTCAAGGATCAAGTGCTTCCTTCTTCTGGAGGCTGATTTCTTTTCAGTGTGGATGTTCTAGACACCTGTTGGAGGAATATACCCTCATAGAGACTGTTTGTAAATGTAGAAAATGGTGTGCTGTAAGAAGGCAAGACTCTGGAAAACCAGATGAAGTCTTTACAGAGCAGTGGATCTTGCCTGTCTAGTGAGCCAGGTCTGCTTTGCTTCTTGGGCTAACTCTGCCTTTCTAGTTGCTTTTAAACAGAGGTTACATAGGTGCTTTATCACTATTAGTGTTAAACTTGTGTGTTTCTTTCATCAGAAGTAAACAGACTCCTTCTGTTCTTTCCCCCTATCCTGTAATGATAAGGGTTTCGTGCAGTATGAGTCTGTACTTCTGTTATGCTATAAACATAGTGCCTGAACATTTTGTAGCTTAGCTGGGGAAGCAGAATTGGCTTTGAGATTCGGTATCTTCCAGCAAGGTCATCTCTTACCTAAAAAACCTGTTTGCGTGTCAGGTGTCTAGGGCTGTTTCAATCCTCTTGTCCACCCTGAGTCATTGTGTGTGGGGTGGTAGTTCCTGGCTGCTCTCCTAGAAAGATAAAATAATGTGAAAGACTTATAAGGATCTCTGCATAGTTAGGGGTATAGTTACAAGTAGCAGATAAACCTCTCTCTAATGAGGTTCTTGAATTTTTGTTCAAAGATGGAATAAAGTGAAACACATTTTACTATATTGTTTCTGCTGGATTCATTAGGTGCTTAAAATGTTATCTTTTATTACCAGCCTGGCAGAGCAGATGTGTCCTTGAGGCTGTCGGTTCAGGTGTGGACTCAGAAGTGTTTCCAACTGGATTCTTAATTTCTGTTACTTCCATAAAGATTATTTTAAGAGGGAGAAAACTAACTGGTGGATGAGCGATGACTTTGGTCAGCCAAAGGGATAAGTTCCCTGTGTAGAGCCTGCATGAAAAGCTCAGGAGTTTGAAGGAAGTAAATTGTTCTAATAAACATAATGTAGAAGGGGTACTGCACAGCAAAAAGAAATGGGTTGGGTGTTTGTGTTCTTGAAAATAGATTTACTTCTCAACTAACTCCTCACAAATGAGTTATGTGTGTGTATGGAAGTTGGCTGAATATAGTGCAGAAAAAGTTGGAGACAGAATTGGACAGACTGTTTTGAGGCTCTTCCAAGAATAGGAAGCAAGAGGAATACCATTTGTATGTGTGGAGCTGAGGGAAAATGGGATGCTGTATAAAACAGATCTAGCTACGAGGTGTCCTTAGAGTTCTAAGAAGTACTGGCCAGTGGTGGACCTTTTACCTTGGTGCTATCTAATAATAATACTCCAAGATTATGAAAGCTGCATATTGGAGAGAAAAATCCCTTTCCAGGTTACTAATATTTTTATTGTTGAATTAGAAATTGTTTCTTGTGAACTGAAAGTTAAGATTCATTAGCATTTCTACACGAAAATGTATTTCCTCATCCAAGTTAGTACACGTGTGTTTACGCACAACTTCTTTCAAGCTGTTTTAAAGAAAACTTTCTATGTTGGTGGATTCATTTCTTGATATTTTTAGAATATGGTTTTCTGCCTTTAAAAGAAATTAACTATTTCAGAGTTAAAGAACAAGTATCCCAAAGAGATTTGAAATAACTTTGTGGAACATTGGCAAACCTTGCAAAAGCATTCTACTGCTTTTGCTGCAGTAATTTGAACTGCAGGGCTCATTCTCCAGCACATGACTGTTGTAGGTCCTCTTTTGTTCTGCAGTTGTTTTACTGAAGTAAGGGAGTGGGGATCTACATGGCGAGTCATTTGTATATTGAAGTTCACCATGGCCTTATCCACAGCTGTGCCTTCTGTAGAGCTCTTGTTCTCCATTTTTACTACTTAAAAATACACATAAGAGATAGGTTTTAATAGCAGAAGCTTCAGCTGGAAAATCTTGGCAAGTAACTTTGCATTCTTACAGGAAGTGGTAAATCTGATATGACTGCTGTAAATGACCCTGTTCAGATACTTTTTAATAAATAAGATTAGTAAGGAATTGCCATTTATTTTGATGACTTTCACTTCTGTGAATAGTGTCCTTGTCGAAAATGGAAGTTAAATCAGTGTGGACTGAGGTCATAGTATCCATTTCCTTCCAAGTAATTACCTTTTGTTTTCAATTGCAAATATTCTGTATGTTCTTTAAAAAACCTTACACAACTCTTAATAAGTGGTTATTTAATCTTTATAAGGACCTGTCTAGGATTCATCTTAGCTTGGATAGCATGAGTAAGCACATTCTCCTCGGTGCGCTGTGGTCATTAAATCTTAGATAAACCAGTTGTGTTTTCATCAGTTTACAACGTTGGTATTCACTGCAATAGAAATGATACTGCCTTTACTTGGGTAGTTTTAATAGTAATGATGTTTAGTCTAAATACAGGTGATTTCAGTATTTATTTACCAAAAAAAACAACAACAAAACAACAAACCCAAAACAACCCCAAACCAAAACTGGAAAATGCATAGCTTAAAGGGCTTCTGTGCTTGCTTTATCTAGCTAAAGAGCTCGCCCAGAAATATGCCTACCTGTATCTGTTGTCTTGCAGTGCACATGCCTGACTTCACATCTGTGGCACTGTGTCAGGAAACACTTTAAGATTGGTGCTCGCTGACTTTTGTGACTAACAAAAATCAATTTTAATTGTGATATATGAATACAGAAACCTATCTTTAATTTGTCTTTTAAATTTATTTTCTGAGTCAGGCAATGTATCCCATTAGAAGAAGTACAGAAAGTGGCATCTGTTGAAAGCCACCTAAGGCTCTGCAGTAGTGGTTTGGTTCAATTTGTAGCTATATTCCAAAGTAATGAGACAATATTACGGAAAACATCAAGAATTAACCTCTAAAATACTACAAATCCATTGAATTTACAGTATTAATACTTTATACATGTCATTAAGATCTCCCTTTTAAATGGGACTCTAATGTCTGAGATGATGATTGATTGCTGCTTGAATTTCGTTAAGGTCTTAGCAAAGGCTTAGATCTCAGTTTTACCTGATGCTGCCTTTAACCTAAATGACTCCATCAGAAACTTAGTGTAAATTTCAAATAGGGAGCCCAGTTGTCTGGCCCTAGTGGGTTAAAACTTGAATGTGCTTCACTAGTTTGTGAGCTCAGGAATTTCCAGGAAGAGAGAAGAGATTGAATCAAAGTATTCTTCTTTATTTAAAAAGAGAAGAACAAACAGTATTTTGAAGGTGCCATTGCACAAATTTTAAGCTCTTGAGAGAATATTTAAGCTTGTCTGGTTAGTGGTGAACATAATTGATTCACCTTCTCATTGCGCAGAACATAACTCAATTATGGCAGGAACAAACAGCGTCTCCAGAGATACAAGCTTGAGTGGATATATGAGATCCTGGCCTCCATCCAGCAAATGATGCCATGACTTCTCTTACTTTTGGTGCTTAAATTCTTATACAGAAGTCCTTCTGCAGGAATTAATGCAGAGAGGAGGGGGAACTCAGGCGGTATCTGTTCAGTTGTAGCTGCCTTGATAAGACATTGCTGTCAGTTTAAAATGTAACATGGAAACTTGTTTTTATCTGTGTCCTTTCAGGATGCTTATTTATCTGTGTTGGGTATGCAGACAGTCAAGCCATGGGGTTTTGGGTTGGTGGCTTTTTTGCTTTCTTTTTTTGTTTTCATGCATGAACACTGTTTTGGGACCTATTTCTATTGGGTCTTGACTGCAAACCAGGCAGACTCCTTTTGTTCTTTTTTCTTTTTTCTTCACAGTCTAAATGTATGTGACATATTGAACAAAATGGGTTTGTTGCGAGAGTCCAGTAAGGAGCTTAATATTATCTCTCCTCACAGCACTTCAGCTGCAGGTGGGGATGAGGTGTTTGGGGTTTTTTTGTTTTTATTGTTAATTCCTGCTAGGAACCAAATTGTGAGGTTCTTTACTTGAGAATACAGTATTGAGGCTTGTTTCAGAATGACTTACGAATCTTTTAAGCAAAGTAATTACTGTTGTTTTCCACAGTTCTTTTTTCTGTTGTGGCTGTCAGTCCATTTTATCTGCTGAAACCAGCAGGGTGCCAGAAGAATGACCTAAAGCAAACCCAGAGTGCAACAGACCTTTTGTTTTCCTTTATTAAGAAAACAAACAAAGAAGATACCATCAAATCATGGAATAATTTAGGTCAGGAGAGACCTCCGGGCCTCAGCTGATCTCACGTCTCACTTAGAGTGGGTCAGGTTCATTTAGTTGAGGTTGGTCAAGGTTTTGCTTAGTGAAGTTTGGAGTTATTTCCATGGAAATGGGACAGCCTACATTGAACTTTGTGCCGTTGATCACAAGCCGTGAGCCTGGTGGCATTGTTCACTTATTCAAGGCGTATCTGCCGTAGTCAAGCCCTCTGATGATCTTAGTGACCCTCCTCTGGGCTTTCTTCAACAGGTCCAATGTCATTCTTACGTTTGGGGCACCAGAGCTGAAGGCAAGCTGAAGAACTGTCCTGTCTAGCGTCCAGAGCTGAGCATTGTTTAGTGTTTGGTGCCTTACTCATACACTTTTTAGGCTTAGTTTTTTCTCTAAGAACTGATTTCAGAGTAGCAGAAGTTTTGTCTTGGGCACATAATTTTAATGGTGTTTTGGTTCACTGAGTAGATAAACCTTGCACAGATTTAGTAAGGAGCCATAGTTCTCTCATTAAACTTCTGGAGCTGAATTACTGCCAAGTACAGAAGTAGTCTGTTTTGAACTTACAATAAAAGGTATAGAGAGTTAACTTGATTAAAGATCCTTTATATTTATGTACTTCTGCAAATGCTAGCTTGTCCTAGATAAAAGTACAATATGAAAATTGTACCTGTTTTATAGGAGGTCTTAGCAAGAGCTGTAGCTACAGGTGGTTTAGATTGAAGTCTGTGCCTTTATAGGAAGAACCAACATACAGACACTTGTCTTCAGAGCTATGAGTGTTCTCTGGCAGAAAGTTGTGAGAAGAGAGTTATGAGATGTTGGGATTTTTGGAGGAAGCAAACTCTCTGGGGAAGACTGACTTCTACTTAAAATACACTTTGTGATGCAGATAACTTGGTATAATTGTCCAACAGTGGTACAGTTGTTACAGTAGCCTACTGAGAAGTATAAGAAGAAGTACTGTGGTTTATTTTGTATGCCTGAGCTGAATGCAGAAATAAGCCTAGAAATAAGGGTATTCTGATTATTCAGGATTCGTAAGCTTGCTTAAACTTGTGTTTGTGTATTTCTGACTGTTTGGAAAAATTGGTTCTCCTCTGTGAATGTACTTCTGGCTTCAGGGATCAAAGTTTCAAAGCTGAGCATGAATAACTTGAAGAGTGCTTGTTTAGTCTGTTTGTACTGTTAGGGTATGAGCTTGTAATAACATGTTCAATCCAGTGTTCCCTTCTGGAAAAGTATGTGTTGCTGTTTTGCGGGAGTCCAAACAAGTGTTTGTATTCAGCTGATTGCATTGCTTTAGCCAATGTTCAGCCTTTAAAAGTAAAAACTAGAGACTTAGATATACTTACCACAGTAAATTAAGTAGAACAGTTAGTCTTCTCATTTGGAACAGAGTATGTTTGGAAAAAATACTGAAGGCTGTTAAGCGAAGTGTTAATTGATGTTAAATAACATCATTTATTTAACAGTTAGTTTAATAACAGTTTGTTACTTGGGTTTCTTGCTACCTCTGGGTGGGAGGCTACCCGGGGATATCTGGAGTAGGTATTTCTGAAATTCCTCACTTCTGTTGCCCTCTGAAGATGGGACAGGAATCGTTGTAGCATGGGATAGATGATGCTTATTTTTTTATTTCCCATGCTGTATCTTGGTGATGTTAAACTGCTCTCTTGAAAAGCTTAATCATGGAAATAGTGAGGGTACTGGCAGCTCACACTAGTCTTAACTAGTGCTTTTCAGTCTTGCTCTTCACGTAAACAAGGTAGCTTTTAAAATGCTACATACTGCTTTAGAAGATTGAGTCTGATGCTCCCTAAAATCTGCCTGGCGATGTCAGGGAACAGTTTTCTCAATTTGAACCCTAATGTGGGTGAATCTAGCGGTGTTTTTAAAATAAAGTGGATATTGGGGCAGGATTTGCGTGACTGAGTAAAAGTCTCTGAATTAGGAAGTCTGCTGTGGGATGCATGGGGAGTAGAGGAATCTGAACTTCTCACCTGGGAAGGGTGTGGGGAAGTATCACGTTAGTAAGTGGTAAGCTTTTTAGAATCTGAGATGAGGCTTCAGTGTGGAGCAAATTGTGAGGCACCTGAGCAGAAAAGAAGATCCCTGTGTAACCACAGACTTTCACATCGTTGTTTCTGTGGGTTATGGACTTCCCAGTTCATACTGAAAAGTTGTTTCTAATGTTAAGCACATATGGGCACTCTTCTTCTTCACGAAGCCTGTGCCTCTGCTGTGCGTGATACAGCTTTCTTTACTCGCAAGCGCTTACAATGATTTAAATATTATTCTGCTGCTTATTCTCTGACCAGCTCTGCCTAATACTTCTGAAGTGAAGCTTTGATTCAATGTATGCTCAACCAATAGATTCCTGGGTGGTTAAATTGAGTCGTGGGCCAAGCCTCAATTCTGGTGTTTGGGTTTTGCCTGTAATTTCTTACAGATAGTACATTTGAATTCTGTCTTTGAGCATTTCTTGCTGTCTGTTCTCTGTGTGATAGGCTTAAATAAATGCTAGATTGTAACACTGATGGTAACAAACAGCTATTGTACTTAGCTCTCCAGCATGAATATCTGCTGTGTTCTGTAATTACTCTGGGGTAAAAGAGGACACTTGAGTTCTTAAAGTAAGCCATTTTCTGCTGCACTGCTGATTGACAGTCATCCAGGCTGTAGAGAGAGCTTGTGTTTTGTCACTTCATGCAGAAGAGTATGATACAGGTTTATTCCAGCCTACTTTTCTCTAGCAGAAGGTCTAGCAGAGAGCTTCATGTAATTGGATCTCATGCAAGTTAGTGTTTTGCCGTTGGTTTTGGGGATGTGTGTGGGGCAGTAGGTGGCATGTGACATGCCAATAAGAAAGGTATCTTTTAACTTCTACTGTGGCCTGAGACTGACTGAGTATTCCTGTCTGCACGATTCTGTCCCTGTGTCTTCCTTATTGCTGTGTGGTTTCATCTGGAAGAGTTCTGTATTGGGGCAGTTGAGCATCAAGGCTTTGGGCTCCTGACCTTCAATGGATGTTGCTAGTCACTATGCTCTCACCGTCTGTGCAACAGCATGATGGATCTGTCTTCCCGGAAGCAGTCAAGGTGTTCAGTACATACATTCCTTTGATACCTTAAGTGGTGAATCATTTAAGGATACCTTAAATGGGCATTCATTTGTGTGGTGGTGGTGGTGGGGAGAATGGTTCTTGATAGCATTCACAACATCTATGTAATAGCTGGAATTTGCGTTTCTCCGTTCCGGTGCTATGCTTTTTTCCTTAGCTGTTACTCTGTGCAAGAGCTAATGGGTGTCCATATGGCATGACGGATGCCTTACACAGACCAGAAATGAATATTTCATTACGCCTCCCAAAAGATAATGTGTAATCTACTAAGCAGCTTTTTTGCAGCAAGTAGCTCAGCTTCCTGGGAATATCACAGCTTCCAAGTGTTTTTCCCTTGCAGGGAGGAAGGGCTTGGGATTCAGACTCTGGAGCTGACAACCTGGGGTAATGTAATTCTTGCTCACCAGTCAAGGGGTGGTCAAGATAAGCAGTGGATCCAATTCTGAAATGATCTTTAGTTACTGGGAATACCTAACCTTACTGCTTACGTTTTTGATATTAGTTCTTTGCAGGCTTTGGCAACCTAGCAGCTAACTTAGAGGTAAAAGAGGTTTGTTGTGGGGGGCTTTTTTTTGTTCTGCTTGTTAATTGGCATTGTATTTTGGGGTGTGGTTTTCGTTGGTTTTTGTGGGTTGTTTGGTGTGGTTTTGTGTTTTTGGTTGGTTGGTTTGTTTGTTTGTTTCATCCTGAAATGTTCCTGGAAATCAAGAACATCTTCTTTTTGTCAGGCTGCTTTGTGACAGGGTGAAAACACTGGGAGTGCACTCCCTGGCTGTGGTCCCTAATCACAGCAGCACTAAGTGCTGATTAGTTATCCTGTGAAGAAGTTACTGACCATTGAGTTGGAAGCAGTGTTCCTTGAGGAACGAATGCAGTTTTAGCAAAGAAGGGTTAAAAGAATTTCTGGCTTCTGCTAGTAGGGCATTTGAAGGCTTACAAAACTGGGCTGTTTTGATAGGTCGTCATAGACCCTCAAGCCAGTGCACTGGTTCTAAAGAAGATTTCCTTCTGCCTTCCTTCACATACTGGGGAAGTGCAGGGATTCACAGGGACAGTGGCTCATTTTTTGTACCTGAGTCCCCACTTTCTCCAGGCATCCAAGTGCACGGGAACATCACTGCTCTCACGAGGGTGCTGACAGGAGCAGACACTGTAGAGTGTCCACCCCTGTCACTGACCACTGTGGAAGAGCTGTGATGGGGACTGTTGGTGGACAGTGCTGGACAAGGTCTATTCCCCTTCCATGGGCTGGCACTGTCGAGTTGCTTGACATCCTTTCCAGGGGGAGTTCAAGGTGTTATATGGGGCAGTTCTGTTCTGATCTCTCCTGTAGAGATCACGCTACGCAACTTCTTGTGATCAGCATTCGAGGCTGTTTATGTCTGTAAGTGGTACTGGTGTATATGAGTTGCAGTCACTGTCTCTAAAGATGCTTCTGCTTTTATTTTAGGTAGTTAAAGGTCGATCCTCTCTTCAGGGTATATGATTCATAAGTACTTTTTTCTGTTTTGATTGATTTCATCTTATAAGTTAAAAAAAGGAATGGAGAAAGCTTTTTAATAAAACACAAACCACAATGTCTGGATGTGCGTCCTCTGCAGCAAATAGCTAAGGCGGCAAAGAAGAAAAAATGGGGTCTTTGAAGCAATTAAAGGACTAAAACTTTTCCATTTTATGGCTTGTACAGTGCAGTCAAAACTGGTAGTGATCCTGCCTTTGTTTGTCCGCTGGCTTTACACCCTAAGTGGTGCAGTTGATGTAAGTATAAGATGGCCAAACTGTTTGGACTTATATTTTCCATACAGAGTGTTTGCTTTATTCTGAATTATTTTTAGAAAACCTCAAGAAAAATATTCAAACTACTTCCAGGAAAGATTAAGGCACTTAAATTTTGTTCCTGTGGAAGAGGTAGGGCTGTATGTGTGCATGGTGAGGGGAGGAGTGTTAACAGCTTTAGCACTCTTGTGTTCTGGAGAAATAAAACATTTGCCAGACGGTGTGTATTTTACTTTTGCAGTGAAAATCTTCAAACTCCTATATCACTTTTCAAGCAACTGACAGTCTTTATACATACTTGGAGGAAATGTAGTTTGGAAACTGTGTTCTTGGAAGATAGCATTTGTCTTGAGCTTCTGGCCCCCTGAGATGCTAAGAGGATTTCTCCGACTGCATGCAGGATACAGAAAGTGTTATTTTTGTAGAGGATGCAAGTGAAAACAAGGATATCCTCTTACTTCCTTTTTGAAAAAACCGAAAACTTTTCAAAGGCAATATTGGGGGTTACAGGTTTGACTTTCTTGAAAAAGGAAATGAGAAACCATCTTGGTATTGCCTCTAAATTAGAGACTTTTTAGACATACATTACATTTCTGTGGCTGTGTTCCATTGTTGGACTTCTTGGCAGGTTGTAGAACTTGACTTCCCAGATGTATGTCCTATTGCTGTATTTTCATCTTTACTTGAGTATCCAGCAAAGGCTTTGAGGTGTAACCATTTTCCTCGGATGAAACGTCTTCAGTGCTGTGTTTTGCCCATACTGGAATCTCGTTAACTTTCATGGATATTTTAGCTTTAGGAAATGATTTGTGCTTCATGCAGGCATCAAACGGTGTGCCAGTGATAAACTCTTTCTTGTGCTGCAGCTGTTGGGTTTTGTAGAGTAACGGGTGTTTCATCCTCAAAGAAGAGGAGGAGTCGCTGCATGATTTCTGGCTAAATGCTTAATGCAGTCTTACAAAATGAGTGAGCTTGACATGTGTTTATTGTGGGAGAGGCTCCCCTGGTATTTGTTATTAAAGACTGGAATGTAAGTCTAGTTTTCTCTACCACAAAAAAAGAAAGTCAGTTTCAAGCTTCAGATGAGTGAATTTTTAACAAGATTTTTTCTTAAGTTGGGCTGTTTCAGCTAGGCTATTCCCGTGTTTTTATTGCTGCTAGTTTCAAATTGAGACCCATTTGTATCTACACAATCTCCTGTAGAGATTTTTAGACTGTCAAAGTGTCTTGAGATTTGGAGGAAAGAGGAAGAATTGTCTCGCTGTCTCAAATATTTTAAACAAATTTAACAGGTCCAGCCCTCTCCAATACAGATGAGCCTGATGAACAATTAGTGCATTCTCTTCTGTGCTGTTTATAGCAACAGAACCTCCAGGAGTCATTTTCTTTTGTACGCAAACCTGGAAAAGTACTAGTGCCTAAACCACAGAGTTGAGTGGATTACGCTTCAGAATGTAACTGTGTCACTCTCCATGACACACAAACCAAACAGATTATATGGTACTGTTTTTGTTGAACAGTTGTGTGGTTTCTCTTTAGATGTAGCTTCTATAATTTAAAAAAACGAATAGGATTTCTGCAAGAAATTGAGTAATGAAATAATGGAAAAGAGAAGGAATGCAGGAGGAAAAAAAATCATTCCTTTCAGCTTCTCTGCAGCTCTTCAGTGAGAAAAGAATGGTATTTGATGTCCCTGGGATTCTTACTAGTGTGTGCTCTTGCTAGCAGTATACAGAATAATGGGGAATTCTAATAATTGGTACCTTTCCTATTTAGGCTTGCAAAGACTGACAGGTTTTTACCTCTAATTGCAAACCCATGTCTGAATGTTCTTGAAGAACTCGTTAGTACCACGAGCTGCTGGGATGGTGGTTTCTCTTGTACAAGATGAAGTTTTGCCAACAATGACGTCTTGACTGCTATGCAGAGTCCTCGAGATTGTGTTTTATGAGAGAAACTTGGATGTGTCTCAGCAAAATCTTCAGCAAGCAGTGGAGAAAATCTGAGAACTCCTCCTAATTTGCTCCCTGTTGTTAGACTTAAGGTCAATTTTCATTCCATATCAAATAGCTGCTTCAGCGTTTATGACACAATATGAAGACCAGATTTTGCTGAACTTGACAACGTAACTAAGCCAGTATTTGGTAAATTCTTAAGCTGCTTCTTGGTTTGTTTTCTGTTACTTACTGGGGAGACTGCTGTTCTTGAGAAGGAAAAAGCTATAGTGAGCTGACCAGTGTTAGAAAGTTGAAAGAGTAACTTTTTTCAGGCTGGAAAATGTTGGGATTTACATAGATGTTTTTAATTGCAAAGTGAAAGAGGAATATCAAGTCTATTTCACAGACAGAAGGAATGATGAAAATAGCCGGAGTTTGCATGCTTGTTCTAACCAAACTCTGCTTTGTCCAAAAAAAATATGCTCTCGTTTCTAAAACTCTGAATTTCTGTACTAAGGTGGAGGAACACTGTGAAGATGGAAGATTGTGCTGTTTGCTAGTCCCCTTCTGGTTGTACACATGGCTCTTCAGAGACTGGCTATGGATGGGTTCTTGTTCAAGCCATAGAGTTCATAGGCCTTGTGCAGCTGAGGCTCGCCTTCTTTTAAGTTTTTGCTTGTTTGTTATTTCATTTAATTTTATTTTATACATGCCTCTTCATTCTGTATTCAGCCCAGCCATCGTTTGCTGGAACTGATTGTTACATCTTTCCAAAGGATTGCTCAAAGCAAGTGACAACAGGTGAGACCTTTTCTTGCTTTGAATTACTGAGTAGTGGGTCTCTAGTTGGCATTTCTAATATTAACTTCTAATAGAGGCTTCTATCTTCTGGTAATCCATCTGGATTGCTTGATTGTGTGACAGATTTCTTTTTTCCCATGTAAGTCATGAAATCAGTTAGTAGGAAACGTTCTGCAGCCTTCTGTAAAAGGCTTCGTTCTGAATGTCACCTAATTGCTCTTAAAGCAATATAGTGCATAGATTTTCATAATTGTAAAATCGGCTGCTAGCATGTGGCAGGTCACCAGCCTTCTAAGGGGACAGTGTGAAGTAACTACTAGTGGTATTTATTAATCTGGGGAGTCTCCTCTACATTGACGCACTCCCCTCTGTGAGCAGTCTTCATCTGGGATCCTGGAGTAGCAAAGCTTCAATTACTTCTACAGAAATCCCTCTTACAGAGGAACAGGCTGATTATCATTACCCCACTGGCTTTCTGTGCAGGGCTGGGTTGGCTTTTTTGCAAATAGGAGACATGTTTGTGTGTGTTTGCACTCCTGAGTTGTGAATGATGTCTCATCATGGGCAAAGCTGAAGGGAGGAAATAGACTCCTTAATAATGCCATCAGCCCTCTGGGACTTGTGGCTTGTATGTCCACTGTGTCTTGTAGGGCAGCTTTTAATTAATGAAGGAAAACCTTAATAGACTGTATATAAAGGCAAGTGGTATTGGAGCAATGCAGCTGACTTTTTGTGTAGGTTACTTGCTTATAAACATAGTTTGACTTCATCTGTTGCAAATAACAAACTTCTGTGTTAGACAAGTAGCAGAAGTCTCAAGTCAGACTGTTCTATGAGACAGTCAGTGTTGTTCTTTAGTGCACAGGGTGCTGCACCGATAGCAGATGGGAAAAACAAAGGTTGACAGTCATAGCTGGAAGACTCGGGTAACTTCTGGTGTTTCTGTCATAGCATCTGGGACTCTAGAAAGCAGGAAAAACTTCAGTGAAGGGTATGGAAGAGAAGAGACAGGAAAAATGAAAGGGAAAATAAGCCTTTTGTTGTTGTCTTTGGTTTGGGTTGTTGTTGTTTTGGGTTTTTTTTCCTCCATTTGCACTAAATGTACAATTTCCCTTGGAGCCACACTGCTATGAAAGCAACTGCTACTATTTCAAGGCAGTATTTATTAATATTGTTTTAATTTAGCTTGTCATTTGTCTCATCGAAGTGCAACATTTTGCTTGATGAACAAAATAAAGCCTTTCTCCTCTTATTCTGGAGACAATGAAACTAATTGTTACTTATTTTCAACTCTGTCACATCAAGAGGGAAGTAGTCCAGTGTGCACTGCTCTAAACACTGCGTGCACTTTAAACACTTCTTCGACTGCTGCCAACAGAGCAGTCTGATGGTGATGCAGAAATCCTACCACAGACACTGCAGTTTAAAATGGACCAGCCAAAGTCTGCAGCTGAAGGGGCTTGTGCTATTTCTGTCAGCAGAGATGTTGCACTGTGTCAGGGTAGCTTATAAAGTCTAATGAGCCACATCAAAGCTG
This sequence comes from Coracopsis vasa, assembly GCA_026283785.1. Lineage (NCBI taxonomy): Eukaryota > Metazoa > Chordata > Aves > Psittaciformes > Psittacidae > Coracopsis > Coracopsis vasa. Next base: position 28,491 of record JANHGB010011804.1, on the reverse strand, counting down.
TAAATCAGTAGGTAAAAGCTCTAGTGCTACATCAATACTGCAAGCCTTGTCAATCCAGTCATATGCAAAGCAGTTGCCAGCTTAATGTGTGTTGGAGTGTCATCTTCTAAGAGTTGAAAGTGTATTTCCAAAAGTAGCATATTTTACATTTTTAAAAAGAAAACTTCATTTTAAATGTGCAATGCTGTCTAGAGCTAGGCTTTGCTGCTTTTGTTTTTTAGTCTCCTGTTTCTCTACTGCAAGTGAATTATAGAGGTGCAAGAACTGTAGAAGCAGACTTGCATGTAAATTGCCATCAGAAAGGAAGCATTGCAGTCACCAAGTCCTGAAATGCCCAAGTTTCATCCATTCATTATGTAAGTTGTACTAAAAATAATACTGTTGCAGTCAGCACTTGGAAAACGGAAAGGGAAGCTCATACTGATTTTTTTGTGGCATTGTGATAGTCCACCTTTTCAGGCAGTGTAGAAGACTTTCTGTGCACAAATCAGGCTTGTTATCTCAGGGGGACAGTTGATGCTTTTTGTGATAGAAGTGAGGCATGCAGTGAAAGCTAAAGCTGGGACTGCAGATGAGAGTGGCTTTGTAGTTAGCTTCATAGAAACAAATTCTTTTATATCCTTATTTTCTATCAAGGCACTTCCCGAGTTATGTAAACCACAGGGTTTTTTGCAGTTGCTTTTCTTGCTTTCTAGATCTTTCTTTTAAATTAGATGCACTATAGCAAGTCAAAATACCAATTCTTAACATGGTGGGAGTATAAAACTTCACTGTCTGAAGGAAGGAGCTGAGGAATGAGAGATGATATCCTGCTTCTACCACTGACTCACTGTGGCCTGAGGCAAGGCTGTCTCTCATCTTAACCATCTGCAGAATGATGGAGATGATACTTGTCTCATGGTGGTAATTGGTAGCATGTGAGGCAGTTAATGTGGTATTGGAGAAGTGTTCAGTGTATCTGAGGAGTAAATAAGGCAAAGGCTGCTAACCAGAAGAATTAAAAATACTTTTGTTTCATTTCCAAAGCAAGATCCTCCTTTCCTGAGGGTAGTGCTTTATAAATAAACTTCTTTCAGAGGTGTGGATGCTCTTTTGCAGAGCGGAAGATTTGCCATGCAGCGTTTCTTTCCTGGTCTCTCTCTTGTGTAGTTAAATTTTGGCTGATAATTTTAACAACTTTGAAGGCCTGACTGATGCAGCCTCAACATGTTAACTACTGCTCAATGTAGCATGTGACTCGTTAAATTTGGGAGTTCATGGTAATGCTTGCAAGTGCAGCGTGACCTGTTTATACTTAGCAAAGCTGATGAGCAAGCTTGAGTTTGTGAGCTCCCATTCAGCACATAGCACGTTAAGGTGGTTGAATAATGGGAGACGACAGCTATAATGCTTGTGGAAGGAAGGAACCATATGCGAGGCATGGTGACAAAGGACTTAATATTTCCTCATGTGTGGAGGCATCTTGACATCTGGGTAGTAGAAAACTTCTTTCATGCAGTTGCTCTTAGTACTGACAGAGTTGATATAGAACTTGAGTGGCTGCTGCTTTGGCAATTCGCATTACAGTGCCCTAACCAGAAATTAGAATTAATGTTTTCAGAACTGATGACAGACATCAGCTTTTGAGTATATTCCTAATATGAATCTGACTTCCAGATCCTAAAAAAGGCAATTTACTTGTGCCAAGATATCTTAGCAAATTCAGAAAGTTGTAGTTGGTGGGAAAAACTTGTTTTCTGAGAATGCTTGAGAAGTTGAAAAACACTTGTATGTAATGTAGTGGAAAGTGTGAAAAGGGATATGTGCTTCCCTTCTGCTGGATTTTGTGGAGTGCATTTGGAGTGTGCACAGTGTGATTTCGGGGGTATAAAACCAGTAACTACAAACTAGATTCACTTTGATAGTTGTGTTATAGATGAAGATCCAAGTTTGTCATGTTCTTCATAGGAACATGGAGGAATTCAGGGAAGAGATGGCCACGGTAGAAGCAAGGTGTTTGGGACAGTCTTGTTTTTTGTGTGTGCACATGTGCCTTGGGGTGTTTGTTTTTGTGGGTGTAAGTTTGCTGCCTGTTTGGAGATGTCACCTAGCACAGAGGGTTCCTGTGCTGTAATGAGGATTCCTAGGTGTTACAAAGCAAAGTAGGTACATAGGAGCAGTTGAAGCAGATGGCTCAGATGAGAACTGTTGAGAACAGCGGAGGCATCAGCAGTGTGGTGAGAGCACGGTGGATAAGAGTAGTGAGATATCTTTAATCATATCTTGCTGGCATGTGGCTTTTTCCTCCTTTTGCCTCTCTTTAGAGATCAGAAGGGTTCTGAGCTGATCTGCAATGACTCATTTGAAGTCACTTAATTCTCTGGGATTCTGCATGTAGAAAGTGCATCCTTTTAAACCCTGTTAACCTTCCTTTCACAGTCATTGGCAGTCTTCAAGAGCAGCCTATCCATGTAAAGATAATCAATGGAGTTTAGTCCCTCTGGCAAAGAGCATTGTTTCTTAGCTTCATGAAACCAAATGGAAAGGTGTAAGACTTCCCTTGAGTTCTTTTGGGTTTCTTTTAGGTTCCTGGCACTTTTGCATGCTCTTAACTTACAACATACTTGATAGGAGGAGAGACTGAACATAAGTTTTGTAATGGTAAGGGAAGGCAATATACTAATGTTGAATTAATTATCTGGAATGTTCTGTGATGGCTGATTGGCAGCTTCAGCACTAATTGTACATTGTCTGGGTTACCTGGCTCTGCTGCTCTGTGTTTTTCTGCTCACTAAAGCTGTTTTTCCTTTTCTAACTTGGATTCTTAAACACCAGAAAGGATTCTATGTGGGACCCTTCTCTTCTGCAGTATCCTTCACTTGAAAAAATAAAAGAAAGCACTGCCTTGCTGATACCTGGAATGGACTGTATTTGTTCTTGCAGCAATCCAGTCTGGTATGAAAGTAGAGGGGATACTGCTGCTTTTTTTGCTTGGTGGAGCAAGAAGCAGAAAGGGCGTCGGATGCTGCTTAGATCAGAAGGTTAAGGAGATTAAGTCTAAATTCTAACAACACACCTGTGCGTGTTATCTTGTCCGTAAAGATTTTCATCTGTATTTTTTTTTTATTAAACTGAAGGGGGAAACATTAAAAATCCACATCAGCTCTTTATTTAGGTGGAATATTAAGTCCAAATCTGAGTGTTGTTGTCATTACAGTTTCTAATGATGTAGTTTCCTGAAAGGAAATATATATTAGCAAAGCACATCTGGATTTTCGTACTTCTGCAGTTGTTAGAACAACCGGATGCTTTGGTGTTAAGGTATTACACACATGGGAGAAGGCACTTCTCTGTTCAGTAAATCTTTCTAGCATCTGTGTTAGAAATCATTGTACCAACTTACTGTTGCTTTGGTCGGTAATGATTTTGAGGTTCAGAGTACCTGGGCTTGAACACCACATTTGCTTTAACAAGGCTTCATGTATTTTCAGTTCCCTGCTGATAAGCAAGGTTCTCTTCCATTAGACTGCAAGAACAAATGATCAGATGCATGGTAGAAGGAACTTATTATGAACTAGTATTCTTTCTTGTTTAAGCTGTTCTTCTCCTTTACATGGAGTTTTGTTTTGAAAGACTTCTTATTTTAGAAAAGTTCCTAGTACCCAATTGAAATTGCAGTGTGCATGTGTGTGTGTAAAATGTACTTCTGTATTCTGTATGATCTTTAGGGGGATTTAAAGTAATTTTACCATTAACAAAGCACATATTTTACTTTGTTTTTAGTCTAAATATACATAATTTCAACTTCATCACTGTATATTGTTACATGTTTCCTAGACTCGACAATAGTTCTTGAATTTTTCACCTAGCATGGAGGAGACTTGAAGACTGAGTTGTCCTTTTTGCCTTTTAATAGGCTAAATAGATCAAACTGTTCATGAATTTAACTTAAAGGTGGACCTTCAATCCTTTTTCTTGAATCAGATCTCATTTCAGGCTTTGAGCTGTGGATTTCAGACCTGGCCATAGTATTTCACTAGCAGTTGTACCAGTAATACAACTCTTTTAATCCTATTTGCTATTGTCTATTTATATTCTCAAGGATAAAGTCAGCCCCTTTGGCCTAGCAGCGTGGAGGTTTTATGATTCAGGTGGGAAGACAGACCAGCCTTGTGTGCCTAAAATTCGAATACAGGGATGTCAAGTCTGACCTGTTGTCAAAACCACCATGTGTCTGAGTCTAGCTACTCTAAGTACACTCTGCCTGTCCTGTTTTTATTTTTCCCTGAACTGTGTGGAAGTAAAACAAGGTCATTCTGGATTAAGTAGCTTCACAATATTTCACGTAGTGGCTGATGGCTGGCCATCC
>JANHGB010011803.1:0-18164 GCA_026283785.1 Coracopsis vasa | reverse complement strand
ATACTGGAGTTAGGAAGGTGAAGAAATTACTGAATAAGAGCAGCAGGCCATGGAGAGAGGATGAGACTGGGAGACAGGTGATTTGGGTTGGAAGGAACCTTGAAGCCCATCTTGTTCCAACCCCCCTGACATGGGCAGGGACACCTTCTATTAGACCAGGTTGCTCAATCATATGGAACTTTCTTATTCAGTAGAAAGTGTTCCAGTTAAAAAAAGGGAAGAATTTTCATAGAAGCAAATAGCATAGCTGTTTTATCACAATACTTAACTGATGTCCACTCCCTGCCTCCTCTTCTCTTTACTTGATAGCCATGCACACCTCATTGGTTCAGTTCAACTCACTCATAGAAAAGTGAATTAAATTGACCCAATGGTAGTGTTACATGGTTGGAAATATGTAAGAAATTGCTGGGTCAGAAGTTTTTTACACAGGCTCTTTGAAATACTGTTATTAGTATGTTTGAGACTTTTCCAAATTATTGGATTGTTGGATATCAAACAGTTTAGAAAAAGAAGTATTGTTAAGTACTAAAAATGGCCAGAGGTGTTCATTAGTCAGACTCTTATGTACCCTGGTGAATATAAATAGCAATGTTACCTGTAATTTAAATGTAGTTATAAGGAAGCTTGAAACTTTGAATTCCTACTTACAGTTGTGTCTGTTCTGACAGATGCCACTTTCAGCATTCCTGATTCTTTCATGCTTGGATTCCTCTCACAAGGAATAAAGTATGATGAAAGTAAAATGTTATATAATACAGTGGAGACCTCAGTTGTGGGTGATTTTATTATGCAGTATAGTAAGATTCAGTTTCTAACATACAACTTTGTTGCATATCTGTTTTGGAATAATGAAAATTTTATAATTTTATAATTAGGGTAGTAAAGTTTCCTCGTAGATTTATTGTGTAACACTTATTTGTACCAAATAAATTTCTCATGCATAATGTTTGATTGCATTTCATAAATGGGTTGTCATAATTTTTTTTGGACCAAGCGGTCCATGCATTTTGGATTTTCTCTTTTGGGCAAAACCACTATTTTGTTCTCCAAGGTTATTCCAGATTTGATTTTGCTGAATTCCATGATTTGCTTTTTAAAATACCTTTTCAAATACATGTTATTTGCTTGTTTTCATTTTCCTTCATTCCTGTGTTAATGATGACTGGTTTATAGCTGGACTTAATGAAAAAGAAACTGTGCCAGGAACTTCTTACGAAAAAGCGCTTGCATTCATATATAATTCATATGATTGCAAGTAATCGAAGTTACTTTATTGTGAGAATGCAAGCTAACATAAATATAGAAAAGGTAGATAGGGTCTTGAGTGACTGTTAATCGATTTAACTATTTCAGTTCTACTGTACGAGATTTTCATTCAGGCAAATTTTGCTTTTTGATAATGTCACTGGATATGTCATTCTATTATCCTGCTAAAATTTATTTGATGATCTCATTCTATCTTCCCAGAAATACAATCCTTTTAGTAATGCAGTAAATTATTAAAGCTGTTGGTGTAATAAATACATCCTTGTAGACGTGATGCTTGCTTATAATATGTTAGTAGAAAGATTACATCTTTTGATGGGAAAACTTCAGGTGAGAATTTAAGGCAGTTACATCTTTTGGTGGGAAAAATTCAGGTGAGAATTTAAGGCAGTTACAGGACGATACAACATCCTATGAGGAATGAGAAGCCAGTGATAAATAATTTGTTGGGGATGATGTGCTATCCTGAATTACGCAATGGATATAAAAGTTTTTCCCTGAGCTATTTTGCATTGATATAAAAATATTTTACCAAACACATCTAATTGCAGGCTATTTAGGATTTTATTTTATTTTAATAGACTGTAGCAGATCTTTTAAGCCTAGAACTGAAAACTGGGTGGTAGCAGCAGTAAGATAACAATGATAAATCTTGACATGTGTAAGACATTCTCTTTTAGACCTTTTTTTTTTAAGGGAAAAGTCACTTATCTCATTTTTTGGTGATAAAAAACCGGATTAAGGTGTTGGAAGCTTATTTGTGGGGATTAGAGGTGGTACAGTGGTTCAGTGGAAGAATATGAGGATTTAAACAGAGAATCATGGAGGGCTGTGAAGGCTTCATCTGCATCAGGAGGATTCTACCTTGGTTGTCTTGATTCTCTCTGCTCCCCCCTTGTCGTCTTCCCTCTTTTCTCCTGTCCTACTCTAAAACTAACTAGAAAATGCTATTAATAAAGGGAACTAGCAAAAGAGTACAGGAAGTAGAGAGATGAAAAAGGTGTCTTTTGCTTTGGAGTAGAGAAGAGTAGCTGCAATTCCATTTTTTCAAAGGGAGGAAAAGATATTCCAGTCCAAGTGAGGTTATGCACTTCCTGATCTAGAGTAAGAAGGAAAGTCTGGTTTTTAAGAGAAAAAATGCAATAGAAAATTGCAAGGCAGTCACTCTAGCATGAGAGTCTAGAGAAATGCTTTCTCAATTTTGTTATGGCTCATATTGCTTCTGCCTTAGACTCTTTCCTGCCCCCTCCCTTACTGCTGCTTTGGGAGTAGGTGGTTTTGATACCAAATCAATTTAGGTTGGATAGGCATTAAAAGTAGGAGAAAATTAGTGTCTGAATTAAACTGCTGGGAAGTTTAACGTGAGGTCAGAACAAATAAGCTGTGCAAGTATTCTCTAAAATCAGTTTTGCAATTCTTGCTTAGGTGTTTTGAAGCAATTTAGTAAAATCTCAATGAATATATTGATGCCCTTTAGACAAATAATACAGTAGGGCGAGCCTTTTAAATATTGGTCTCCTATTATATACTGTGGGGCAGAGTACCAAAAGAACTATATATAATGCAAGTATGCTTGCTCAAAGAGAGCAGGTGTATCAGACTACACTAACAAAACTATCTCCTTCAAAGGAATGTGACTTCTACTGTAATGTTAAGATTAATTTCTCCATGTGGTTTAAAATAAATCAACACAATCTTTAGCTATGTACTTTTGAGTGCACATGCCATGGGGAACAGAATGAACCAAGGAGGTCAATTCCTCAGAGAAACTCCCCTTTCTCTTTGAGTATATGCTACTGTGATCTCCGTCTCAGCAGCTGCAAAGTCACTGGGTCTGTTATAGCATAGATCAGGTGGAAAGAAGGAGATGTGAGCACATTCTGGTTTTGCAATGGCTACTTTGACTTATTCTGTTACATTTTCTGCCGGTACCTTTACTGCTCTTGTGCTTTTGTGGAAGGAATGTGTGCCACATTTGAGGACTTTGTAGACAAAGGATCTTTCCTTCTGGTCTTCCTCTGTGCATAGAGTGGGGGCATAGGGAAAGGATGAACATAAAATATTGTTTGGTTTTGCTTGTTAATAATTCAGGTGGTGGTGATCAGAACCTTCATGTTACATTTCCACAGTAATTTTCTTTCTTCTAATGAAGGTTGCAAATCAGTAATGTCTCAACAATAAAATTGTTATTCTCCTGTAGCCAGTTTCAGTCAGACTAATCTAGTTCTTTATAGTTTGGACTTCCCTGGGCTATTTTTTTTTGTGTATGAACGGGTATTCCAGTTAGTCCCTTAGATGAACATTTTCCTGTTGCTGACCTCTACAGATATGTTTCTGTCTACTGAAAGGGTTCAGTAAGCAGGACTTCATTAATAAAGTACATAGCTTATAGATTTGTTTAAATGATACGTGCTGCATAAAGTGCTTCACCTATTCTGTCAAGTGTAGTACCTAATGGAATATCGAATATTTGCTCATGCATTTGCATACTACTGATTGCTGAAATTAGGATGTGCTTAGGTCATCATCACTCTTCAATATGTGGTTACCTGCTTGCTTTTAATATGCTGTTTTGTGGGATGCTTGAGTATGTTTATAATAAACTAATGCTTTAATAATATTTTATTACCAGACAGAAGCTGATATGCATGTTGGAAAATTGGAAGTTGCTGATCACTTTGTCAAGGGAATAAATCTGAATGAATTAAAAATTAATCAAGAGCGAAAGACAGTAAATAGCAAGCATCAGCTCACATCGGACAAGTTTTCGTCTCTCCTAGCCTCAGTGGGCAGTGCTGAGGTAGTGTACAGTTTAGGGAGAAAATTTTTTTTTTTAAAAATTTCTGTTGGTTAGTGCATCTTAGGTAGAGCGGGCTTAAGCTTTTCCACAGGGTGTCAAGGGAGGAATCAGGCTCTCAGACTTGCAGAGCCCATTGACCCTTATTCACATCTTTCGATATAATATCCATCCTGTCCGTAGGATGTGAGTTGTCCATGTTTGCTGCTTTCTGCTTACTAAAAGCATCTAAGTTAGATATTTCTTTAGTGTGTGCTTATACAAACTTCTGTTTTTCTTATTTTGGTTTTGATAGAACATCGCAATTTAATTGTGAGCAAGACCACGTGAAAACTGAGGTATCTTGATTCCTAGGGTAGATAGTGTAAGCCCAGAAAACAGGGTGCTGCATTTCCATAGTTGATACTAAAAATATTGTTGCTGTTATATGTAACTGAGGAGAGTCATGAGAAGTGCTGTATTCTATTCTATGATTCTATGATTTTTGTCATGGAACTGATTTAGGAACTGTCCTCAGCATCAACCTGTACAAGCACTGAATATCACAACAAAGGATTATTACTAAATGGTACATTTAATGAGGAAGAATCTGCAGAGTCTTTTCAGGAAGCTTTGCTTCAATGGAGAAAGAGTAATCATCATCGCAGAGACCAACTGTGTGCCAGTGGTGTCCTATCAGGTATGATTTTTTCTGGTTTAATTGCATTTTAAAACATAAAGAGCCATTTTGGTGAGTTAGCAGATTTTGTGAGCTTAGATGTTCTGTTAGAATAGTAAATATTTCTTCTTAAGTTTTCTCTCTGTGTTTCTTTATAAATTAACAACAACCTCTGAATTTTTATATTTTTATTTTTTTTAATAACATGCAGATTAGTATTTATCCCAGTTCCTGTAATGAGCTGTGGCACTGGCCAGATTGTTTAGCATGTGTCCCCGACCTTTTCCATGACTTTGTTTCTCACATGAGACTTTTATATGAACTGTAATGTTTAAGCATAAGTTCGTGGCTTTTAACTGAGACAAGGAATGTGCATAGCTCAGGATTTTGTATGTTGTATCAAAGTACATTTTCTGCTTGCCTTCCACAGGCTCTTAATATTTCTTTGTTCCAGTGAAAAGATGTAATCAGTTGAAGTATGCATGGAAAAATATGGAAAAAACCTCTTTTCTGATTGGATTTGTGCAAGCTAGTCTTTTTCCTCTAGTCCCTGGATGGTGCTCATTATTCATGTATTTTTGTACAAAGAGTATTACTCCAGTTTTTTTTTTTTCTTTATTTCTTCTTTCCTGCTATATGGTGTAATTTTTATCTGTGGAGTTAGGGATTTCCAATGTGGTAATCTTCCATTCATTGACAAGCTGTAATAAATGAGTTTTTACTGGCTACCCATGCTGTGTTGTGTAAATATAATACTGCTTGCAGTTTTAATTTTGGAATTACGTGAAAACTTAGCTAGGCGTAGACTACTGATGTGGCAAGTTTGTAAGTCTGAATAGCTGTATACATTGTATACATTTTTTCTTTTCTTTTTTTTTTTTTTTTTTAACAATTCTGGTAGAATCGGTGGGAGTTTGTGAGGTACAGACCAATCTTACTGTTATGAAGAAACCTATCCAAATTGAATTCAAGAAGGATGGTCTGAGCTACATGGAGAAACTCTTGCTTAAGAAATACAGAAGGTAATGTTGAAGTCACTGGTACTAGTAAAAAGTCAGAAATCCTTAACAGTATTAACAAAAATTCCATTGAAACTTTAAAAGTGTTAGGTATATTATCAAGAGTTAAGGTAACTGCATACAGGGTGCTTTATTTTAATAAAATAACTGTTATAACCAGACTTGATGACTTAATATTTCAGAATTAATGCAGTAACTAGTGTGGTGTTTTGTTTATTTTTTAAATGACTGTGGTATTGTATGTAAAAAAGTGATGGCTTTTTAAGATTGATTTGTTTTCCTTTTTTAGAGCTCTGGTTGATCAAATTTCTGTTAGTTGCATTAAAGATTTAAGGCCTGTGCAAACACTGAATGTACATGAGGCTATGATTGAAGGAGGGAGAGAAGGAGATGATGACGATGATGTCGATGACTTAACAGGTGTAACAGTCTTCTGTTTATTGAATCTAACTATTAAATACTTTTTATTTAGATTTTTTTCCTATGATTACTGAACAGTTACATACTTAAGCAGTTTCTGCTTAAAAAAGTAACAATAATGAAAGGAAAATTTTATTAATTCAGAAGTTTGCATTTCTGTAAGTGCATCTTGAACAGTAAAGGGTTAAACACATCAAATTAATTATATTTCATAGTTGAAGAGGTAAAGAGATATTGGACATCTGTTTTTAGAAAAGAAGTACCCGACGCTGTTCCTGCAAGTACAGAGTCCTCTTTGAAAATTAAATTCCTTGATGAAGTAAGTATTTAATAAAGGAGTTCACAAACCTTTGCAGTGATCTGATGTGATCTGTTTAAGTGTTGATCTGTTAAATATTTGAAGTAGGAACAATTAAGTAATTTCTAATTAAAAAAATATTGGTGCATTGTTTAGCTTTTCCATACAAATGGAAGGTTCCCTGTATTTTTTTCCTGTTGTGTCCAGGGACCCTTGCTATATAGAGAAATAAAATCTTCAGGGTTTTAATCACTTGAGCTACTGTTTTTTTATAGGTTTTCTGTGGTTTTATATATTTTTTTTTTTAATTTTTCATCTATTATTGCTTTTTTTTTTATTTATTTTTTTTTTAATTAGTCTTATGACAAGGACTTGGAAGAATCATCTAACCTTTTAATGACGGAAGATGGGGCTCTCGGAATAAATAAACAAAGAAAAGCTGAACCACTCAAGCAGTGTGGAAGGTATCAGAAGTGTGGAGATTATTTGGAAGGGTAAAGGGAATAATCCTATCTTATGATTTAGCTACATTCCTAAGAAATGGGTGCTTTTATTTGCAGACAGTCATACTTCATATGGAACGGGAGAATCCTTGACTGGAAATTGTAAATTGTTTTAAGGCATGGTTAAGATAGACATCTCATCCTCGGCGCAAGACGTAGACTGTGCCAGTATCGTAACACTTTGTTACTGCTGTCCCTTCCTTTACATTTCTTCCACGATCCTGTCTGTGACTGCTTTTTTTTGTCCTTGAAAGTTTTCATTTGAATGATCTGATGATTTAATGGCTGTTTTGTAAGACAGTCTGAGAACAAGTTGTCAGTCAACAGGCACAGGGCACACTTACTATTAAAGTTAGTGAATAGTGAGCTTGTGTCTTCAACTTTGTCAGTGACTCAAAAGGTGTATTTAGTTGCCTGTCACTAAAGAGGTTTCCCTTTGAAATTTATTTTGTTTGCTTGATCCACCCCAATGTTAAACTGTGTAAGACACATTTCTTTATATGTGTATGTTGTGAAAGACAGGTAGAATTTCTCTTTTTTTGTATCATCTCAGTAGAAGTGGGGACTAGCATAGAGACACGTTTGTAACTGATCAGTGTTGTATACTTTTCAGATACTTTCACTTTACTAATCTTGTCATTCCATGCAAAACTAAGATTCCTAATAATTAATGATATATGTGCAATTGTTCTAATCTCCCAAAAATATTTATGCTGGGATGTGATCTGGTTTGTTACATTGTATTCTTTTGGTCTTTCTTTCTTCCTCTGTCTCAAAGTGGTTCAGCGATTGCAAATCAGAATGACACAGTACCTACCAGACCTTTTGCGAAGAGAAACTGTAGGTGTAATGAGAAAGTTATTTTGTCATTTAACTTCTACAGATGACATAGAGTATTTTTTCCCTTTTCCTTTTGACAGAAATCCTGTTTCTTCTAAAGAAATTTCTCAAGGTAAATGCTGAAAATATTTGTACAATATATGTAAGTGTATACAATTTCATAATTCTCGTATAGGATGTGGTAGTCTATCATGGTTGTCCGGTGGGGGAGGGTGGGCAAGGGAAGGAAGTCATTAAATTATGTACTATTTCCTGAGCTATGCAGGTCCCTTGACCACCATTTGATAGGGTGTGTAAGCTATTTTGAAAGGATGGGAATCCACTGTGTTAGTAAACTGACAGCTGTGAGCTCCTATTTGAGGGAGAGGCTGCCCCAGTATGAGATGTATACTGAAAAGAAACCCATTGGGAAGCAGAGGAAGTGATTTTACAGACCACTGTATATGTACTGTGTTAGATCTAATGTATGGCATGTGTTCTTTTTACATCAAAAAGTGCTTTTATATAGGTTGGTTGAGAAACAGTATAAAAGATTACTAGTTTTGCAAGACAGATGATCATTTGCGTATAAATATTCCAGTGCTTGTTGCATGTCAGTGAAATCACCATGAAAGCTTGGCAGCTTTATTTTTGGCACTCTTAAGGGGTCCCAAAGTTCTTACCCTATGTGAAATATATTGTCAATTTTTCAATGCTAAAAAATAAGTTAGGATGTAATGGTAATTCAATTCTTATTCTTGCGAGTACCAAACAATTACTCCGGTACTTCAGAACCTAGCACTTGTTCTCTTTCTGCTTAGAACTGCTTATTTAAGTAAGTCTTCAAAATGTAAAAAAGAAAACAATGGCTGACTAATGAGAGATGATTTATGTGTTTCTTTGGGCACCTGGTAAAAATTAAAATGGCTATGGCTTCTGTAAACAAAGAAAAAGAACTTGCAGAATCCATCACAGCCTGACAGTGTGCATTTCAAACCATTACATATACGCATAAAGAAATTTTTTGAAATTTCTGCTGTTGCAATTAGTACACTGGCTCTGGTTAGATTATAGCATTCTAAATGTAATAAATTACATTAGCATAAAGTAGTAGTTGGGAATGTGTTAAGGTTATTATTGAGATCTGATGTTTTCATGGACAGTGATGTACAGGAACATATGGAACTGATACTCCTTCCTGGTAAATCTTGTCCATGTATGTTGGCATCTCTGGATATCAGGCAGGAAGCTAATAGAAGCTGACTGTTGTTTGTAGTTTTATGGCTTAGGGGTAACTTCAGTGGAGGTTTCATATTTTAAGTTCATGAAGACGATATAGTAGACTTGCAGGTTATAGTTCATATTAATTTACATTAAAAAATAATCCTATTTTGATTATTTTGTTGGGCTCTTCTAGAGAAAATGGTTGTCTGCAGTCTTCAAAGAAATGTAGTCCAAAAGGAGAGTATTAAGGCAAAGACTATGAGAACATCACTTACCTCCTCTAAACTACCTGAGAAGATTTCTAACCCAACTGAACTAATGAGCAACGAATTTCTCCTTGAGACACAGCTACAGAAAACCCATAAAGATTCCCAAGAACTGGACAGTGTCTGCGATAGTCAGAGTTTGGTTTTGCCTGTAATTACAAAATCTTCATTGGTAAAATATTATAACTTTGATTTCCAAACATATAACTGTTTTGCTTTATCTATTTTCCCAAATAAGCATGAGTCAGCATTTCATATTCCTGAATCAGTTAGGAGATAATGATAGTTGTATAGTTACCATGAAATACTGTACCACTTTTCCCAGTTCTCCTCCGGAAACCCAATCCCGAAGCAATCAAGATTATAGTTTTAATCAGAGGTTTGTCACCACCAACCATATTTCCTATGTAGGGAATGAAGGCTTCTGTACTTTCCACTGTGTATTGTCAGTCTTCTGCTGATGTTCAAAAAAAGCAAATGAAAGAACAGACTAACGAACAAAGAGTCCTGGGAAAGAAGGCAGCTTTTCCCATATTTTATCAAGGTTGCTTCACCTCCTGACTGAATGCCAAAAATTGTAGATACTCTTATCTAATCTAAATTATTTACATGTTCTTTTGATATTTTGCTTTCAATTTAATTTTCAGCATAGAGAAGGTTGGGACATTAGATTTGGAGTTATTGTTAAACACTATTACTTTAGTTGATGCACATAAAGGTAAGTGAAAGCAATGAAAAATTACGTTTCATTTCCACAGTGGAAAAATAGACTCAAACTCTCAAAACATTAGCAATCAAAGTTTATAGGATTTTAAAGCATATATCATGCAAAACCATCATCGTTATGAATGACTATTAATTAGGCTGTCAGAATCATTCAAAGTTTTATGAAATGACAACTTTTTAAGTTTCCTGTTTCTAGTGTCTTTGTCTTTTATTCAAGTTACAGGATATAGCCAGAAGACAGAAATCTGTTTCTGCATGGTACTGGGGACTTGAAGGTTTCTTTGTCGGTGTAAACCCTAAACAAGTAGTGCCTGAAGCATGTTCTTCATTGTGTGCTGACTCTATCCCTGTGGACTGTAGTATCTCATTTCCAGGTAAAGGCATATAAATAAAGTTCTCAAATGATACACATTTATCACTGTTGCTCTTAGACATCCTTCATGTAACTTTGATCTAGCTAGCTTACCTCTAGAAGTCACTTAGGGGTAGCAGCCATGTGAACACGCACAACTGTTGCTCTGTAATGATAAAATAAAGTTACTACCTTGAGGTAAATTACATCAATATAGTACCATAGATTTATATGCTTCTTTATATCCCCTCAGAATTTTATTCCAGTATGTACCTATTGCTTTTAGTGGTGTGTATGAAACTATGTGAAATGAATGGTGCAAATGGATATTAATTTGATTAAGTATGTCACTTGAATTTAAGCATGGTAGTGTTATATGTGATTTTTTTCTTTTTATGTATTATATGTAGAAATTTGTTGCATCACTTCTTTAAATCACACACATTAAATGCAACAAATACAGTAACAGTAAACTCATATTAACACAAAACCTGCAAATAATCTCCTCTAATACTTCTTAATTTCAGGAGATGGAAAGTGGTGTATCGAAAGGAGCTTAAGTGAATACGCTGATGACTCTGTAGTTCAAGGTGTCTTAGAAAGTCAGTTGAATAGACCTTCAAGTGGTTTGGATGCTCAAGGTAGAATCTCAACCCTAATGGCAGCGTGGCAGTCCTACCCAGGTAAGGATAGCAGCAGCTTTGAGGTCCTACTTAGACAAGTTATTTTTTCTTAGTAAAAGGTGGAAGCGCTGTCTGTGATGAAGATTTAAATTGACCTAAATTCAACAGAATCATCTATGTATTTTTATTTGGGGTATAATGACTTACATGCATGGTATTGTTCTTGTAAGAATGGGGTTTCATGTTAAATATCTCTTTCCAGCTGTCACTAACAATACATTTTATTTTGCTTAATTTCTACTCCTGCCTTACCCCATTACTCTCCTCTTAGCTTGAATATTTAGGCTGTCTAGGGCAAGGTTATGTATTACTGTGTGTTTTGCAACAATTTGGTTTTGATCTAATAAGATTTCTTCATACTATTGAAATGTCTTACTACATGAACTAAAAAAAGGAAACAAGTAAGACATAACTGCATCTGTACTTTTTACTTACTTTTCTCAATTTAAACTGTCTCTATCTCAAAGAATGTAGCTTACATTATTTCTTTAATCTTAAGCAACCAGTTTGGCATTTTAATTTTAAAAACATTATTTGTGGAAATTGTCAATTTTGAATCCCAGAAAAATATTTGAGATTCCCTATATTTTATTCATGTTACCTTAAGTTAAAAAAAGACAGAACTAAAGTTTTAAGATTTCTACACAAAAGTTGTGCTATTGTACATAATATTTAAAAATATTTTTCCAAAAGATACCCCTGAAGTATGAGAGGCTGCTTCCTAATATAATTTTTACCTGATTATTAAGAATTATTAATTCACAATCTTAAGCAAAATTAATATTCTCTTCAGACCAATTCAAAGCCAGGTTAGATGGGCCTTTGAGCAACCTCGTCTAGTGGAAGGTGTCCCTGCCCATGGTAGGGGGGTTAGATGTAGATGATCTTTAAGGTCCCTTCCAGCCCAAACAATTCCATGATTTTATAATTTTAACTACAATTAATGTCATTAATGAGCTGAGATAAAACTTCAGCATGAAATCTTGAATTATTGGGAATTGTGACCATTCCTGTTATTTCAGGGAATGACTCTAGAGGACCTTGGTCAACAAATATGCCACACTGTAAACTGCCTGGAAATTGTCCAACCAGCACTCAACCAAAACCGAAGAGTTCACCTGTGCATACCTTGAGAGTTAATACTGAGATACCAAAACACAAGTGCAATGATGTAACTAAACAAGATGATTATCTTTGGGAATATGATGCTGACCAAGCAGCCCTACTTACTCTGGAAAAAGAATTGCGAAGTTATACAGGTAAGTGGCAGTCCTGCATGCTTACAAGTAGCGTAATGAAAACAAGAAGCTATTTCATTTGCTTTCCGAGAGCTAACTGATTTTGGTGGAAAAATCTACTAAACTGCTTGACAATGCAAGACTTCTGTGGTTGAACAGTGATTTATTTCCATCCAACCATACTTTAACCTACCTGTAATGTAGAGAAAGCAAACAATTGCACACAACTTTAAGTTTTTACCCATTGCATTTTTGTTGCAGAAAGCTTCAGGATGTGCTAGATACTACTTCAGATCATGAATTTCTTTTAAATAGGTATCCTTTACTTGGATATTTAATAATGAGCACGCCAGGTAGTGTTGAAAACTAGATGTTATTTGATGAAAGGGTAGCAAGAAGGGGAAAAGATGGACAGGAAACTTTATAAATCTGCCCTGACGAGAACTGCCACTAACAAGACACAGTAGACATGGTATTACCTCTCATCTTAGGGCTGACTCAGCTCCCTTTCCTCTGTCTTTTTAAACCCATCTCCTTGCTTTTCACATGTGGAGGAGCCAACACACAGACAAGAGTGAGTTCATTATGATTGAACAGAATGAGTGAGTCTGGGTTTTGTCTTTTGAATACAGGAGAAAAAAAAAAAATTGGGATGCTTTTGTTCCATTTCAATGTCAAGTGTCCAAGATACTTTGTGTGTTAAGCAGCCTTGATAGACTGTAATTTGGTCTATCCCTTCTGAGTTGCTATGGTGCTTTTATATTGATAGGTCCTGGCTATGATGCGTCTTCAGGGAACAAAAGTAGTCTGGATTCCAGAGTGTGTGTTCTGCCTTTTAAATGTTTTTACCTTAGCTTTTGCTGCATTTTTCCCACAGCTCTTCTAAGGCTTCCAAATACCATATTACAGGACAGTTGTCCTTCCTTTTTTGATACCTACTCATCAGAACTCATGTGTTTTTGGAAGTTTCTCTTGTTAATGCTTGAAGAATGAGCATCCGTGTTGAGTATGCTCAGAGAAGAATAGGGAGGGAAGTTAATGTTGAACTATCCCATTCTTTCCTTTTTTGTTCCACTTTCTTGGGATACTTTTCACTTACTTACAGATTCATAGCAGACAGTTATGGCTAGCTGGGAAAATAGTAACATGCTTGCATGCATGTTGTATGAGAAGCATAGACTGTGACCCAGTTGATCACCTTTCTGTATTGGTAGATGTGGGATATATCCTGTTACTCCATTTTAAATATGTATGTACTACCATGAGTCAGCTACCTGAGTTCTACATTTGCAATTTATTTTGAGGTCGCGTAGGTATTAGCGGGCTGTATATATGAGGTTTCGTATTTTGTTGGCATAAACATCTTAGAAGCAAACTCTCTCCAGTACTTCATATGATTCAAGAACCATATAATAAAAGTCAATATTATTTTAGGGCTTTTAGTGACATCCTTCATCAGCTACAGTTGTGTTGAGACTTTTAATGGCAAGGTTTTGATACTGTGAAGTTCTCTAAAATTCATAAGGTAGATACTGCTCTCTTTTTTTTGTGTGTGTGTTTTTTTCTTTTTTTTTCTTTTTTTTGGGGTTCTTTTTGTTTGTTTGTTTGGTTTGGTTTGGTTTGGTTTTTTTTTGTTTGGTTTGGTTTGTTATATTTTTTCCTGAAATGACCTAAAATATTTCAGGTCCTGAAAAACATTACTGCTTAACGTCTGAAGACGTAACTTCCTTCATCAGAGACTCAGATAAGATTGGTAGAAGTACTACAGATTTCCATAAAAACCTAGAGCTAACAGACCACACCGGACTTGATACTTTCAGGTTAGTTAAACTTGCTGAGTATGTTTTTATGATATTGTAATATGCTTAATATGCCACACATCTTGCCAGAACTGAAATAAGAACAGTCTGGACTTTTTACTTGCACTTTACGTGCTGATTACAAAGGTCAGCATGACCTATTTTGTATCTTGGTGTTCTAAACCAGTACTCAAGCAACTCAGATTAAGAATTAAGTGATATATTTGTTGTTGAGACTCCAAACTATGAATTTTGGGTTTATGTCTTTTTTAATGCATTAGGTTTTGTTAATATATAGCACTGAGATTCATAAAGTATGTTTCTTACAAATCATCTAAGTTCTTTGGTTGTAATGTACCTTTAAAAAGAGCAGTTGTGATTAGCTGAGATAATAACATTTAATTCACCGTAGTCTGTAGTTTGATATATCTGTTATAGTGCCTTAGAGGTGAAGGAGATGACTGGAAACAAGTTCCCCAAAGTTCTGTCATTGGTTTATTACTATGATCTTGTAATTAGTAAGGTCAGTGAGACACTCTTGAGTTTAACTACATTCTGTATGAATATGGCTGATTTAGAGACTTGTGGTTGTTTTGGTTTAATTAGGGTTGGTTGATTGGGGTTTTGTTTGTTTCTGTTTTTTAATGTTTATAATATCAAAATTGCAGATCAGTGCAAAACAAAACAATGTTTGCAAATAGTGCAGATAGTATAAATAAGATCCACTTCCCTAGTTTCACTGTTCTAGGATGTGGGATTTCTCTAGTAAGGCAAACTAGTGACAATGTTATTTACTTCTTACTTGTTTAAGAGGTTAAAATGTATGTGACAAAAACTGAGGGGGGAAAAAAAGAATATATTTGATTGTATGTATATTTGTAAAATATACAGAAAAAGCTATTTTCATGCATTTTAATTTTACATGTGTGAACATATGTCACTAAAGCTTAAAGCGGAGTAGCTTGAGAAATTTGAGCTGCTGAAAATCATTCTGGTGTGTTTCTTTTAAGAGGCTGGGATGAGCAAATGGATGATGAGGAAGAAATTCTGGAGGATAAGCAACAGGTTCTTGCGTTACAGTGAACATGTAATGAACTTCATGCAGTTTCTATCTTTGTGTATCGTACAAAACCAAGAAGCAGATGAAGAGGTGTCTTAAATAACATATTGAGCAGCACTCAATAAGGATTATTTTGTAAAATTTTAAATAAAAATCCTTTAAAATCCTTTGATTTTGGCTTTTTTATTGGTACGAGGAAGTAACAGAATAAAAGAAAACTGGTTTGTGCTGCTATTTTTTAGGACTTTTAAAATTCTTTAATTTTTATTCAGTGTAAGGTTCCTTGCCTGCAGATTGAGTTTTATGTCTCCAAATGCGGTTTTACACTGCCAAGCTGAGAGGTAATGATCTGGAGTGTTCTTAAATTGGGAGTCTCAATATGGCCAAGTTTATATGGTGAGATGCATAGTGGAAAGCGTAATAAGGTCTAGTATGCTTTATCACTTGTCATAAATTTTACAACCAAGAGACTTTTGCCTTGCAGAATAGAAATTACCAGTTTTACAGTTTTTTACTTCTTTGGCTACACTCCTTAATTTCAGAAGGTAGAAGATGCTAGCAGTAGACTTTGCTCCCTCTGCTCAGCATTGATGGGAAGTCGGTTCTCTTTCTGCAGTGTACTGTTTTTGCTGTCACAATATGGCAGCTCATAGGGGTATATGTTCAGCATACGAAGTTTAGCTGTACTGTAGGTTGCTGTCTTCCAGGCCTTTCATGATTAAGAGAACAAAGATTAAATACAGTTAAAAGTTGATCTTGGGTGGTTTGGTTTCACTAAACCATTTCAGTTTCTCTATCCGATTGTGATGAGGCCTGAGCTGTACTTTTGACCTTGCTGCATTCACAATACATAGAAAGGTTTCTTCCTTTTGCTCTCCCCTTCCCAGTTTAATGTAAAGTTAAATGCAATTAATATAACTTCAATAAAGGTCACTTGACTGTTACGTGCTGCCATGGTACTTGAATGTGAAGAGGGTTTGCTGGTTTTCCATGGTGGCAAGAAGTTATAGTTTCAAGATGGTCTAGATTGTGTCTTTTGGTAAAATCTGTGGGGTTCTCAGGCACAGCAGCATGCTTCAGCTTTTCTTTAAAGTTTTTTGTTTTTTCTTTCATCGTGTTACATTTGAATGAGGTGGACACTTTTCTTCCTTCTTTCATTAGTTTCCTCCACTGTGGTTGTTAAGATGATTTTCAAACCACCTTAAAAGCTGCCCACACCCCCTCCCCAGTTTTGATCAAAAAAAAAGTGTATCAAATCACAGTCACAAAGATTCCTGTCTCATTGTGCTGGGAAATCTTGAAAGTGGGGTTAATGAAAAGCTTTTGTCCAACAATTGCTCTTAACCATTTATGGGTAAATCACCTGACGCCATACAAATGGTAATTGTTCACAGAAACTTTTGTATAGAAGCTTCATATCCTGCTTTTATTAAAAGTCATGATTTTCATCACTAATTTGTTAATTAGGAAATGTAGGTAGTTTTAAGAAATTAATTTTGTTTATAGCCTCAAATGTTTAAGAACGTCTTTGAGTGCTCATCTTGAAAAATTTGTGATTCTGCAGTCAGAGGTGGCAAGTGACCCTAATGTATCAGTGGAAACATTCCAATATATTATTTAGTTTCTGACAATTAAACACATACTTGTTTGTATTCTTCCCACACCAGAGGACTCTAATGCATTTGTCATATGCCCTCACCCCATCACTTTACACAAATATCAAAAAACACAGACTTAATATTTTCAGCAGTCTCTTTTACAGAAAAAAGTACTTCAATAACCCTAATTCATAGAAACTAGAGCTGTCGGGCTGAACAGACCATTGATTTGATTTCCTGCCTTGTTTCTTGTCTGTAAGGTGAGGACATATTTTCCACTACAGTTTTCTTTATAGAGTTTACCATATATTGATGTTTTATTACAGTAGTTCTTTGCTAGAAATTCTAACAGTAAAATCAGAAAGCAGGTATTCTACTTGGTAGATTAAGGCTAGTGCTTTTCTCTCATGAATATAACTCTTCTTTCTAAAAGAAAGAAAATTTTCTTTCTTTTTGAGTTGCTTTTACAAATATTCCTATTACACTAATTTCCCTTGCACTCATAGGCTGACTGCTTCCATGCTGTTCCCAGCCCTTTTTAAATAGAAAACCAATGAAGCAGGTGCTACTGTAGTGTGTGCCTAGAGGCCTCAACAATCAGGTTAATCCTTTGTTTTTGTGCTTGTTGGAGATAACTAGAAACTCACCAACTGTTTTCAACATCTGATTTTAGCCATTTTCCTTTCCCATCGCTTTTTTGTAAAAGAAAAAAAAATGCTTCTGGTAATACCTCTAACAAATTTTGGATTTGAAATAAGCTTCCTTCAATGTATTAGTAATCTTTATGGTTAGTGATGATTTCAGTGCATCTCAGTTTTGTATTCCTAGGTTTACCATGTTCGCAGATGTCTGTCTTGTGTGGAGGTTTTTTGGTTTTTTTTTTTTCATTTCTTTAAAATGTGGTGGTGGAACTGATGTCCTAGCTAGAAGACCTAAAAGAGCATCTAACCTGATGTGCTTCTGGAACGTCAACTGCTTGTTTTTTCAGCTACAAATAGAAAGAACTAGTGTTGAAAGCTTCATTTTGGGGGATTTTCTCTTTTTTTATTTTTTTATTTCCTTCTGTGCCTGTTGTAGAGATGGCTAGAGCTAAACCTAAGTGACAAGGGATTTGCACAGAAAAATGATCTTTCCTGTGGTTTTGTGGACATGAACTTTTGGTAACCTGATCTTACAAAACTTAAGTCCTGTGAATCAACTTGGCAATCAATTTGGATTTTGAAAGAGAATAACTTGTGCTTTATATATGAAAGTATTATACGATTCATGTGGATGCACCTACTTTTTGGTAGTCTGGCAGACTC
This sequence comes from Coracopsis vasa, assembly GCA_026283785.1. NCBI lineage: Eukaryota > Metazoa > Chordata > Aves > Psittaciformes > Psittacidae > Coracopsis > Coracopsis vasa. Next base: position 131 of record JANHGB010011803.1, on the reverse strand, counting down.
TACAGGTCTGTCTCTTATCTTTGGAGAAAATGTTTAGTTGAAAAGACAGAAAGGAAACAAGATAAATGAAGGATGATTTTTCTGTGTGAAGTTTAAATTTTAGAATTCCAATACCCACAGCTGCTTCCCCC
>JANHGB010011799.1:0-13563 GCA_026283785.1 Coracopsis vasa | reverse complement strand
GGGCGGCTCCCGCACCCGGCGCCGCGGGGAGCGGAGCTGGAGCTGCCCCGGGGGGAGAGAAGGGATGGGGGGCACGGGGTGATGGGGGTCAGCGCAGCCAGCGTGGAGTTGGGCGCTGCTGCTGCTCCGCTTGCATCCACACCCCGAAACACGAAGGGAACGTAGAGTTGGAGTTTTAGCACTGGAAAACGCAGCTGGCTGCAGGCAGCCCTGAGCCAGGGCTCTTAAAACCAGTTGCTTTCACCCTGCTTGCCTGGACATGAACCTTCCACACTTCCACTGCCCCTTCCATTCTCACATCACCCCTTCCCTCTTGTACCACCATTGCGGCTGCCCACTCGGATGCTCTGCCACCTGCTAGCACATCTGAATCTGAATGTGTGAGCATGGCCAGGGCAAAGTGTGCTTGCATCGAAGGTGACTGTTCACGGGTATGCTCTCTACAGGTGGAGGCCAAAATGGCTTGGGAACCGGCTGGATAAAAAGCATCTTGAAGATGCAAGATGGGCATCATGGCAGCGTGACATGAAGTTAGCAGAAGAATATCGTTTTTCGCATGAAATATGTTTTATTGTGTTTAGGGAGCGCAAACTTCAGACCACAAACGGCAGAGCAGGAGGGAGATTATGACTCACAGACGTCAATTTACCGGTACAAGTGTTAAAAAAAAGTGATTAGCAATCAGCTTTTGTGGTTCTCTCACTCCGAAAGTCTCAACAGCCTCTGACACACTGGCAGAGATGGGCTTAAATGAACATCCCGGCTGTGATGGGGCAGCCGTATGAGCCAGTGCTGGGGCTCAAGGCTGCCTGCTAAACCATGGGATGAACCAGGGTCCTGCCTGCAGTGAAACCTTAAAACACACGGAGAGATGAGCTGCAGATGCAAACGTTGCAGCTCAGGATTATTTCTAGCTTTCGGAGTCACCTGAGGCATGTTTATAGAAGGAAAACTTGTGTAACTAAAAGAAGCTGCAAGGTGCCAGGGCCAGGAATCAAGAGCCTGATTCTGGCTCGCACAAGCAGCCATTTTTACCAAGGCAGATTTTACTCAGAGCTAGCAAAGCAGGGCAGGCACTTAGCTCCAGCCCATCAGGTACCTCACCCATTGCCAAGCACTTGCATTTCCAATTGCACAGGCAATTTTGGCTTGCCAGCTCAATTATGGGCAACCTATTCCTGCAGCAGGGCAATAGGAGCAGCAGTTTGCTCTGTGACCAATATAAGTCCTCTCTCCAGTGATTCCCATGTGCATTGGAGAACCTGAGCTGTACTCAGGCAGAGCACAAGGTGTGAAACCTTGGGTGGCGGGTCCTTGGTTTGAAACTTACCACAGGAATGAACCTGGACATCTGGAAGTGAAAAGAGGATGGATGTAAGGATAAAATTTGGTCCCTATTGCCTCTCCCCAAACAGGATCATGTGTTTGCACCTGACCTTCATTTTGGGTTTCTTTTCCCACATGGGGTGGACAGCAATGATTGAAGGAAGCAGCTATTGAGAGGAGATTATGCAGAACTCTTCCAGTCGAAAAGCAAAAGGGGATTCAGGAGAAACAGCTGCCTTTCTGTATGATCCCTTCCAGAGCAGGCTTGGGAAGGGAAACCTGATGCAGTTATCACAGCCTGACAATCTTCCCCTTCCTACACTTCTCTCTGCACGCTGCAAACATCCCTGGCGAGTATGGGAGCGTGCATGCAGGGCCGGTTTACACAGCTGCCATCAGCGAGCACCTGCGGTCCCAACCGTATTGAAGTGACCCCAGCGCTCCCCGCTCTCAATAACCCACCCGCTCGGAGCGAGCAGCCTCCTGCAGCAAACCACAAGCCCCAGACTGAAACAGGAGGCGCACAGCGAGGTCGCCGTGGCTTGTCTGAGTGGGTGCTGATGGGGATGTGCTGTCCATCCCCCATTCAAGGCTCCTGTAAGCAGAGATGGAGCTGGTGATGGGCACCAGAGGAGGCAGCGGCTCCTCTGTGTCTGTGCTTTAGCCTTGCTCCTGTGGGCTGATGCATTTGCTCAAGCACTTCACAGTCTTAAAGGCTGGGTGAACTCCAGTGCACCTGTGAAGGCGTTCCTTCTCTTCTGGACTAGAACAAAGGCTCTAATAAAGATCTTTTTCCCCTCTTGTGTGTTTTTTATTAGGGAAGATACACACGCTCTTGGCATCCCATCTCAGCCCTGATCTTGCAAAGCCGATGACACTAAGCCACAGCTTGGTGCAGCATGGCTGCGGCAAGGCTTTGAGCTTCTCCACTCCCCAGCCTCATCCCCCTTCCACACTCCCCCAAACTCCTGTTGCAGTTTGCTTGTGCAGTGTACGGCAGCCCCTACACGTGGGGAAACTGGAACTGCTGCCAAGAGCAGCACCAGGGCAAAAACCCCAAAGTGGAGGAAAAGAACAGAGAGGCTGCGGACAGAGATTTCCTCCCAGGGCAGCTGAATCTCTCCTTCGAACTCGACTCCGTCCTTAATTTGTGTTCACTTCAGAGCCTGCAACATGAAAGCTGGCTCTGAACTCCAGCTGAGCCGCTCAATGGCTCAGTGTTCGCAGAAGGCATGGAAGGAATCCATTGATTAGTTTCTTCAGCTGGGATGTGACCATTTGGAGTCCAAGACCTGCCAAACATGACTTCGCCTCAGCAACTGGTTCCTATTTGCTGCTTACAGGCTTTTGAAATATCTTTCCTCTTCCACATCCAAGTCTCACCCTCCTTTTCCATTCTGTCGTTATTCAATGTTAACATCTACTCAGGCTCTCTCCTGTCGAGGGAGGATGCTGGGTTGCGGAGAACAGCCCTGCTGCCATTAATACAGCCAAAAGATTTTGCCGTTGATGGGAGATAACCATCTGCCCTCCCTCCACAATGCAGCCGGGCTGTTTTTAAACCTTTGGAACAAAGAAAGGACGGGCAGTAATGCCACATTGTTCCAGGGACGCTGACTAACCTTGGTTTCAAAGAATAATAATAATCACTCATTTAGCGTCGAGGAAAGGTATGACGAGACCGCAGCCTTTGCCGTGATTTCCGAACACGCAGTGAGGGCAGGAACGCTCTTCCATGACCTCTCTCCAAGCCGGGGCCAGCTCTTTCCCTTCGGCACAGCCGAATCCACTCCTGTCGTGGCCCTTTTACCAGCAGGCAGCTGTTGGCTCTCCTCCAGATGTTAGAGCTGGGACAGCTTCTCCTCTCCCTCGGATTTTCCCATTGTCCTTGCAGCAGGCTCAGGATTAGGTGTTATCGGTAGTGTGGAGAAGGAGCTTTTCCGAGCACGGCTGCTCCCAAAACGTGGCTACCTCTGGGGTGAAATACAACGGCTCCGTAACAACGCGGAGCAACACCGCCCAGCTGTTGTGGACAGGAAATGAAGAGCACCATATCCAATTAAAACTGCAGGGGGATATTTATGGCAGAACGTAATTAGCCAAATTGGAGCCTGCCCCAAAACTGCCATGGGATTTTTAATGACTGCAAGCGGTCAGGGCTGCAGTTTGATGTTTTATCAAGTAAACAATATCCAGAGGGCATGGGGCTGAAATCAGGAGCAAAAGCAGGAGGGGGGGGAAAGTGTCGTGCAATTCCAGGGAGAAACGGAGACATGAAAGCATTTATCGTAAGGGGGACATTGTTGGCAAAAGCAGCAGCCACCACTCTAAGAAAGGAAGGAGCAGGGAGGTGGCTCTGGGTGTGGAGGTGGCCCTCTGCAATGAGAGGAAAGAGCAAGCAGCTGCCGTGACCATTCCCAAGGGAGATACCTTTCCTGGAATTTAAAATGATACGAGAAATTCCTTCAAGCGCCGTAATAGCTGGGAAGTGTTTGGGTGAGTTGTTTTACGCTGGTGAAAGGAGGCTGGATTAGTAGTCCTGGTGACCACAGCCTCCCTTTTTTGGCTAAGCACAGGGCATGGAAGCAGAGCTGGTTAGTCAGCACGTACTGTGTGCTGTCCATAGGGAAGGCAGGCTGCTCTCACATCTAGCCTTTGTGACCATCACGGAAGCGTTGGCTCCTCCATGACCCACATGGCTGTGGCCTCTGGGGTCCCCTCGCTGCTGTGGGGCTGGAGTTATCCTCTGCTGCCTGCATTAAAAGCAAGTTTCTGTTCACCCTGTGGAGATCCAGACTTCAGGGCCCTGCTCAGCCCCGAGACATCATTTCTGTCACAATACCATCCTCTGATTGCCCTCCAGGCGCGAGCAGAGGAAGCCGCCTCCGAGCCTCCCCGACTCCTGCTCTCATTAACTTCGCAGCAGAGATGGCTCACAAAAGCATCTTTGTGGCCAGCAAGGAGGGAGAACTCCAGCTCACACACATCCCCGCAACAGCTCCGGTCCACACACTGTAGGTACCTCAATCAACAGTCTCACAGAGCTGCTTGAGCATCTTCAAGTGGCTCCTGCGATTGGTTTCCCAGAGGTCCCATGCTGATTCATAACCTGATTAGCTAATGTGGGCTCCAGCAATGTAATTCTGCCTTGAGTTTCGTTGGCGGGGGGTGCTGTCACTCACTTGTTACCCTGCTGGAAGAACTTGCTGGCTGGAAAATCCTGGTAAGCTGTTCTGCAGCGCTGTTTGCTCTTGGTACGTTTTCCCTCTCCTCCTCAAGTAACAGCACTGAGTTCCTGGTAAATATAACCTGAGGATTTTTGCTGTTTAACTCATGATGTTCTCAGTTACTCCTGAGCACGGGCAGATTATACACGTCAAACCTTACTGATAGGACCTCTCATCTTTGATCAGGTCACTTGGGCAGCCTCCTTCATAGCAGAAACAGCCAGCTCAGACTTAAACAGTACCTCTGTACTTGCAACTTCACCTGTGGCATTCACCAATCTCTAGTGACAGGTTACTGATGGTTTCTGATAGTCTTTGAGATCCCCTTCTCTGGGACACAGGTGAGGGATTACAAAGGAAAGGCAGTAGGATCACTGATAATCAAGCAGCTCTCTCCATATAAGTGTTAGCATTCACTAACTCTTAAATGCTCTTTCAAGCCTTCAAAACCCCACCACCATCAATAAAAAGACCCACTGCTTCAATACCAAGTCACAGCCACGTTTCCTTTTCATGGAGGTGCCAGGAGCCACACAAGCACCTCCCAAGGAGGGTTTGTCCAGCACCAACCTCTAGAGTACAAATTCACAACCTAAGAAATAGCAGCCATCGTTAAAACACACTTGCACACAGCCAGTGGAAGTGGTCAGCAGGGGGAAATAAAACACTTGACAGCAGAGAGTGACCCTCAGTTTAATGCTGTGCCCAGGACAGAGGGGTTCAAGTGATGGAAGTGTGACAGTATTTCCACAGACCTTTGTGCCTGCACCCCCTCTTTTTAATGAAACACCACTTTCTCACTTCACAAAGGGCTGGGGTATCAGTTCAGCAGTCCCAAAGGAAAAGCTCAGGGGCTGGAGACCATAATGGGGTCTCACAGAGAGAGATTTAAGGGGAAAGTTCAGGCAAGAGAGCTGGGATTCCCATCCCTTGTCATGCAGGACACTGGGAAGCACAGACACTGATCCATCAGCCCAGATCCTTCCAGTCCAACCACTGTCCCAACATGACCATGAGATCTCAGGTGTGCACAGCCAGTCTATGGAGGTAATTCAGTGATGGACACGATTACCCCATGCACCCCATTGCCCACAGCACAGGATGAGACCCACGCTAACAATTAAAGCCCTAAAGCTGCCCTCTCCATACATGTTCTGCTGATGGAGACACCCCTTGAGCCCACCACATCCCTCCCGGGATGAAGGATTTGCCTGCGTACGCAGTTCAAAGAGCCCAGCACTGGAAACCTCCTCACTTGCAATTGTCTGAGCTTGGCAACCCAGCCCGATAGTGAATAAACGACAGAGAACTATTCCTCTCTACACGTGTTTGGGTTTCTTGGGGTGGTTTTCTTGGACGGCGATCCTGGCTCTGCAACAATACCCGTCTTGTTCAGCCCCACGCTACAGAGCAGGCTTGAATAGATCTGTCTAAAATTATAAGCGGGCAGCCCCTGGGCTCTGAGAGATCACAGGCCACATGCTGGGGCTGAACAAAGGCTCTGCTATTTCCTTACAATTAGCCCAGCTAAAAGGACATCTATCTCCTTCCATTAGAGCCACCACGTGCCTCCCAGTCAGTCCATTGTAAAGCTAATTAAATAACACGCCTCTCTCCCCATGAGGGGCTCCTGATGAGGTCCTAAGGCCTCGCTGGTATGGAAGGGGAAGAGACAGCTGGTCAGCAGGGGCCTGCGACTCCACTGGTCACCCATCTACAGCCATCATCATCATCATCACCACTTAGTGCAGGGGTTTTGATTATGTTCAGAAAGCTGTTGAAGGGAGATCCTGAGATGCAAAGGGGTTCAGCACACAAACCTGTTTGCTCCTCTGTCAGCTTCCCCACTGCCTGCAGCAAAAGCTGCAAAGCCAGCTGATTTAGTTATTATTTTTGCCTGTGCTTTGCTGGGAGTTGGGAGAAAAAAGCAGACGTAAAGATTTTGTCTAAATACGTTCAGGGCTGATGCAAACCAGTTTGGGTTCCCCCCCACGTTCTCATTGAGTTAAAAGAGGCAAAAGAAAACAAGCAAGGAAAATGGTGCGTCATTCCACCTGAGCTAGAACTAGTTTTGTGCTTTTAAAGTGGGAAGGAATTGAAAATGGGGCAAATAAAAAGTCAATTAAAAGTAATCCATTAACAAACCCTCTTTTCATCCAGTTAGTTCACCTTCTTGAGGAGGTTTCTGTAGGTCTCAGGTGTGGATGAGCTGACATGAATCTGCCTTTTTTGCTGGGAAGCCTGATTTGTGTTTTAGCATCATGAGTGAGATGGAGCCAAACCTATCTCTGATGCCTGGAGTGTCCTTCCAATGTGAAAATTCATTCTAGCAAGTCAAGATGGCACACTAAACATCACAGGGGCCTCCTGCAATGTCCTGAGCAATGCTTCAGAGGCCACCACAACCATCATCTGTCCCTGGAGGAGGAGGATGTGGCTCTCCTGCAATGCCCAACCTGCAACCTCAAGCGAAATGCTATGAGAGCAGCTTTTCCCTCCATCAGCCCACCCTGGATCTTCAGGGTGAGCTCTGTTTGCAACACCACAAGTGCACAGCCTTGCACAACTGCTAAATCACTCCAGATGTTCAACACCTTTTCTCACACGGTCCCAAGACCCGGAAGAAATAGAGTTTCCTTCTGCCAAGTCTACACTCAGCAAGAGTTGCAAAAATCCCCTTTACCCCCTTTAAATCATTATTTTCCACCTCTGGCTATTTAAATCATTATTTTCACACTGAAAGAGCATGACTGGAATAGTGGGAAGGTGGGTCAACAGACTAACGGGCTGATTTCCTGTGGATCTTCAGCTCCAGGCGTGGAAAGCTGGACCTGCCACTACAGACAGAGCTCCATCCACCCAAGGAAAAGAGAAAGACCCCATTCCTCAGCATTTCCCACTGGGAAAACAGTAGGAGGAAGGTCACAGGGGAGGAGGCAGAGCTTGGTTTCATTCTAATGGGAGCAGTTTTCCAAATTTCCCTGTTTTCCAAACCCACAGCTACCCTGGGTAGCAGCTGCTGCTGGAGCCTGGGTGGGAAAATGCTGGGAAGCTTTAGAAATGCATCAGGGCTTGCCAGGAAATACAGCACATACTGTATGTGTGTGTGTGTGTGCACGTCCATAGGGTTTCATTGTAAAAGCTCAAGGATCAACTCATTGCCTGTCACTGTTGAAACAATGGAAATGCATCAAGTAATCAAATTCAACAGGGACATATCAACAGGGCTAGGTAAATCACCATTTAAAGCTGCTACATGACTCACGTGAAGGGCTAGAAGGGGCTAATACAAGAGTTCAGCCCAAAACACAGTTTGAATGTAACCTGGGAGCGTGCTGCTCAGCTCTCCATCTGCTTTCAAACCCCAGCTCTGAGCACTTCATTCATCGCAAACCTACCAAGGAAAGGGGTAGGAGCCAAGAAAAAGATGTCTTGTATTAACCACCTCCCTCCTCCCCTCACCCAGCTAGTGCCCTTGATCCCAAAGCTATGGGAACGGCTCCGCAAGCCACTTGATTAATAAGAGCCCAGGGGGGAAAAATCGTTTATATAACCTTGTCTTCTCTAAACTTCCTAAGTGCTTTAGAAAGTGGCTGCCCTGGAAACCCAAACTGGAAACGAAAAATATTATCTCTTCCATTTATAAACATCTCCGGCGCTAATGAAGTGAGGAGCGGGAGGGGAACGCCGGGATGCGCTTGGCAGGCGTGGGAGAGCCCAGATAAAACCATCTCGTTTCAGGTGGGTGTGGAGTGGAAAGCCCTGCCACCGCGGTCCAGTGCCACCGTAGCTGCTGAGTGCAGCGCTGCAAGGCCCCTGGGGAGGGACTGGGGAAGACGGATGGTTATGGAAGTATCTGCTACACTAAACACAGAGGCAAAGCGACAGCCTTACTAGGTGCAAATGTAGGGGGGGAGAAAGACAGAGCAACATACAATGAGGCAAAAGGAGATGGATGAAAGCTTAAACCAGTTCCTTTAGCTTGAAGCTACAGTGAAGCATCACATCATGATACTGGAAAGCAGGGAGTGAGTACTGGTACTTACTCATGCTTTGTGGTATAAACTACACAGACCAGGCTCCTTCTACGTGTCAGCAGAGCATGGCTGTTTACACCAGTATGGTCTAAGTAAACATATGAGTGGTCCAGCTCTTGGGTTCACCCACCCTCTGCCTTGCAGCTCCTCAAGACGTTCATCTGAATCAGAGTCAAAAGAAGGATTCTGCAGAGTAGAATAACCTATTTCTGTTTTCTTTCCATGTTGCCATTTCCCACGGAGATTTGTTTTTGCATCAACAGAGCCAGCACCAGAAAATGCTGAGTTTTGGCTGGAAATGTTTGGATTTCGTTTTGACAAAATATTGATGATTTCCGCAGAGCAATCTGTCACTTTTGGCAGCAACAAGAAGAAAAGTAAAAAAAGACGTATTTCATCTAGATAGGGGACTGAGCTGACACCCAGCCTGGAACTCGGCACAAGTGGAAGGCAAAGCAGGCTACTGGGTTGCCTCGTTATCCTGTCAGTCTGATTACTGCAAAGCAAAGGAAACGTGCTGCTGCTTCCATGTAGTAGCTGTTTGCCTGGATAGAAACACAACCAAAGCTGCCAGACAAAGGAAGCATCTGGTCTCCTGGGGTTAAGCAAGATGCAAAGCAGGGGAAGAGAAGGTCTGATCATCTCTGAAGATGTTTCACAGGAGGTACAGATACCCCAAGGTGGCAATGAGCTGGTCCAGGGCAGCACTGAGATGCCAGTTTTATTTCCATCACTACCTTCCATAACTAGCTGTGCCTCCTGAGCCTGCAGAACTGGGTTGATATCATCTGTGAGATGCCTGGAACTGACCAAATCAGAATTTTTCCATGAACAGGCTCCCATGGGGCATCTCCTCCTTTTTTCCTATTCCACTTCGGTGCTGACATCAGTCTGGACAAAACAAGTGCCCTCTGCCCTCCCTTGAACTTAGGATGTGGAGAGTGAATCACTCAAACAAGGGGAGAAAGGCGTTTCTGACTCCTGGAAGACAGTTGCTGATGAGTTAGGGAGAAGCAGTTTCGGCCAGGTCTTCTTAGAAACCAAACCTGTGCTTTGGTGCAGCAGTTTCTTTTGCTCCATCCCATCTGTGCTACGGGAAGCACAAGTATCTGCAAGTGTGTTTGCCACCCTGCTCATGCAGTGCATGCCATGTCAGCAACCTCGTTTCCCTTTCCAGGAAGGGAAGTCCTGTCATGAACTTTATTATATTGCTTTTCGGTGTGTGCACCCATGCTCTTCTCCTTGCCAAAATCGATGGCAGTGTTCCCACTGGGTGGGCTGAAGCTATGTTTTCCTGCAGGCTCACCACAGGTTTAAAGGCTAGATCCTGGTCTTGAATCCTAACCGCCCCTCACATCACAGGGAAGAAAACACTATGAAAGAGGAGCCCTGCCTCTAGCAGGGGCTCAGAGGTCTATGAAGGCAGGTACCGAAGGATGGACCTACGCTGCTCACGCTGGCTGAGAATCTCCCTTCATAAGCTTAATGCTGAAAATAAGCCCACATGCAAATTCCCCCCATGCATCCCAACCTCACTCAAGTCACTTGGAGGCCGGCAAGCCACTCTCAGCAAGCCTCCCATGGCTCTTCTGCAGAGAAACCATGTTCCTGATGTACACACACAACCTCATTAGCTCTGCTTGCTGTCAGAGAACAGCCTCCCTCCCCAGGAACCAGCTGCAGAGAAAGAAACTGTGTTCCATCCATTGTGAAAGAGCCAACAATTGACCTGCTGCAACTATTCCAGAGCCTATTGATACACAGTCCCAGAGGGGAAGGTCCATCCGGTGGGCTGTGTAAACTTCAGCACATGTTGAGCAGCCTGGAGGCAGCTTCAAGGGGATGGCCACGCTTGTGGTGCGGATTCGCTTAAGGCCTCCATTCCATTTGTTGCACAACATCAAGCCCTCGTACAGCACCGCTCTCCAGGGATTCCCAGCCACTCGCCTGATCTCAATGAATTAAGCATCACAGTAAAATGAGCAATGAATTAATCATCTGCATCTCCAATGTGAGAAACTGCTATGCAGTGGCTCACAGGCAGCCTTCTGAATGATTTAAGCATCTCACTCCAATGGACTTGCTCTTAAGGGATGCAGCCAAGGTCTTCCAAATTCCAGCTATAAGATCTCAGCCAGATCTCCTAAATCTGCTGTTCTTCTCCCTGAGAATCCTTCCTCCACAAGGAAAGACTATGGATGATGGGGAAGAGCCACCAGGACTGAGAGCTCAGGTGAATGAAACACCCCACTGTGCAGGAAGAGGGTGTTGGGTTGTACAGACCAGGCACTGCAGAGTCCTTTCAGTCAAATAGTTGATGGCTGCAAAGCAGGAACGACATGGAGAGATGCTAAGAGAGCAGCAAGAGCGAATGAACCACATATTTCCTCTCAGGAGCTCCAGACAAGGTGAGAAACTCCACATGCACAGAACAGGGTGTAGTAAAGAAGATGCAGAAAGCATTTGGGAAAGCTCAGACCTGGGTCTGCTTTGAAAAGAAGGAACCATTTCCACCCACAGTTAACAGCAAGGGCAGCTCCATCTTATTTCTATTGAATTTTAGAAAGAGAGCAGAGAGATGCAATCCCTTATAGGGCTTTCAAGGAATATTCATCCTAATCCTGTCCTTACTCTTGTATGGCTCTAAGTGTGTCATTTCTCCTTCCTGCTCTCCATTTATCCAGCCTGCATGTAAGCTGCATGGGGCACAGGATGGTCCAATCCTCTTGGAGGTGTCTGTGTATTAGAAACAACAATTGAAAACACAAAAGACAGACCAACCTAATAGGACTTGGCCCCCTCTCCAAATGTCTGACAGCGCTGTTTCTCAGACTGAAGTGATGCAAATAGCTCAGATAAGGCTCAGATAAAGTATCTGGGCTCTCAAGGGCTTATCTGAGCTGAACACCAACTCCAGAAATTCCGAAATTTGCCCTGTGGGACTGTCTCCATTGAGCCTGATTTCCATCTGAAGCCTCAACATCCAGAGGCTGCAGAAACAGCTACTGTTCAAATGCATTCTTGAGATAGCAGGGTGGGACACAGCAGGTCTGCAGCTCCCCTATCGGGGGCTATCTGGGGATTTGCCTCCTGGTGGGAATGTTGCAAGAGCTGGGCTGATGGCTCAAGGAACCGGTGACGGCACCTTTCACCGCCAGCCCTTGCACTGTAACAGATGAGGTAAAGCCTTCACTTTCCCTTGGCCACAAAGCGTTCCCTTCTGGCTTTTGCTTTCAGCTGTGTCCCTCTCTCAGTAGCTGCTAGCAGAGGGAAGGCTTGTGGGGCAGCACTGGACTCTGGTGCCACACCATGAGCTGCATCACAGACGTGTCAGCATGGACATCACGCTGAGATCTGGGGTTTCCAAAGCAACAAGATGCTGGGTGCAAAACCCATCCGGGCTTCTCCAAAAGTCTCAGCCTGGCAGGATGTAAAGGGGGTCAGCAATCGCAGCGAGGAGCTCTGATCAAACAGAGCCAGGCTTGCAGCCGTGGGCAACCTCTAATATTCATTTACAGCAATAAAATCCACAGATCCAGCCTTTCTGAAACACAGAGGGCTGTGACAGTCCCAAAATGTGTGAGACCTGGTAGTGAGCATCTGTTTATAGTACACAACTCCATCTGTGAAAGGAGCCAGGGGAAGTCCAAGGCCAGGCTTAGGGAAGGTAAATGGAGATCTCTTTGTAAAGCTGTCACAAAGGGCCCATTAGCTCACTTACACCTGGACTACGGTTATTCTTTGCCCTGCAGGAGTATCAGGGGTCTCCCATCTTACAGCCAGATCCCATGTGCTGGGTGCTCTATAAACACAGGAGGAAAAGAGAGCAGGAAAAATTCCTTCCCGGAAGATTTGCTACCAAATAAGGGGTAATCTTGTCATGTGTACACCTAATGAAAATGGAGCAAGGGGAACAAAAAGAGCCCTCTAAAACCAGCCAAAGCTCTGCAGAAACTACCTCCTGATACAAGCTGAGAAAGATTTCCTCCCTGTAGAGCTTTGCAACCGTCAGAGTTCTCAGGCAAGAATAACAATGAAATTCTATAGGATTGCTCATAAGCCATAGGAAAAAAAAAAAAAAGAAGAAGATTTCATTTCCTACTAAAATATTCCCAACGCCTCATTCCCAAAGGACCCACATGCCCAAGGGCCGCTGCGGAGCGCTGGCTCCCCTTCCACACCAGCGCTTCTCCCTGGCTAAATCCCAGGGATGGGGGGGGGGAACGTGTGGGCAGGCCACGGGCTCAGCTGTGTTGGCAGCACCAGGGTTAACCGCGGCGGCGCCCTGTAATGCAATGATTTCTGGTTTATTTCAGCAGGGGAAGTGTGTCCCGGCCTGATTAGCCCAATGGTTTCCTCTTTTCCCATAACCTCCAGACCCCCGTGGCCTAAGTGTTTACTTTCTGAAATAAAAAATCTGCTAGTGTTTTTCTTTTTTCGGGGCATGTGTATTTTGGGAGGATTCGGGGGGAGGAAAGCGGCGAGGGGGAGTTGAATGGGATGGGAGGCTTGCATACACCTCCCTTCTCTCTCCCACCCCTCACCCCCAGCTCCTTTCCAGCTGCAACCTCTGAGCTGAGACTTCTGGCTTCAATGTGAGAGAGAGAGAGAGAGGGAAAGGGAGAGAGAAATGTATTAATGAGAGAGTTCAGTCTCTTGCTTCAGCAGCTATAAACACAGCGAACATCTGGAGGGAGAGAGAGGTGCTTCAATCTGCCAGGAGCTGAAAGGAACAGGCTGTTTTCAGGGTCCCAGCCCCCTGAATCCCCCTCTGCCTCCCTGCATATAGAATCATGGAGTGGTTTGGGTTGGAAGGGACCTTAAAGCTCATCCAGCTCCAACCCCCTGCCACAGGCAGGGACACCTCACACTAGAGCAGGTTGCTCCAAGCCCCTGTGTCCAGCCTGGCCTTGAACACTGTCAGGGATGGGGCAGCCACAGCTTCTCTGGGCACCCTGTGCCAGCGCCTCAGC